>CAJUYH010005167.1:24307-37552 GCA_910591685.1 Galerucella tenella
ACATGTGCAGAAACCGGCGAATGGTTGAATTTGAATACTACAATGTGTTCCTACATATCGGATAACACGAAGATTTTAAAGCAATTTTCAATGGTCGATTCGGACATAGAACAAAGCGCGAAACATTTCAGAAATTATACCATGAACAACAAAAGTATATTTAAAGATGTCGTTGATTTGTACTATGCCGTTTGTACCATAGAGAATTACGTAAAATACGCTCCTAAAGAACATGTTGGAACTATAGCGTCCATTTTGATGGACTCTACGAACAATTTGATGGATTTATCGAGGGGTTATTTAAGACAAGCCGATTTGGAATACAGTACTTCAAGAAGATTGATAGCTGCCACTGAAAAGATTGCCATGTTTTTGAATCCCTCCAACTTTCACAAGGTTTGTTACTGATTTTTATTAAAAAAACATCTTTCTTGAAAATGCTGTAGGTTCATGGTATAATACTTTCGTGTTTAGCTCTATAAATGTTATGAAAAACGGGTTCACTAAGTTATTAATGCTAGGACATTCCTACTTAGTACTTAGTTAATAGCTTAACCGTTATGTACGGTCTTGTAAAGTCCTCTCTACACTTTTGAAATTAATCTTATGATAAAACTTGCTTAAATATGTTCAATATGTTCACAGTTGGAAATATCATCCTTTCCGATTAGATAAACTAAGAAAGGACCCTGCACCATTATATATAGTTAAAATAATACCCTTCTTGGTGTGCGTCATCGATTGTTAATCTCCTTCTAACACATTACGTAGGAAGAAATGGAAAAAACGGCAGGTCTGTGATTAATCCTAATCAAAATATCACAATAATGAACCGTTTAAATGTATTACAAACGTTAACCCTAATCTTTGACTTACAAAAATTTGATTGGTTGATGTTTAGATTACGCGCAAGCGTTACCTATCAATCGGGAGCTCAAGATACTATGAAGGCGTTACTTTCGTAGCGGCAATAAGTCTTACGTCTTTTTCTACTGTCACACTGACAGTTCTTGTTGTTTACGGTCAATTATTATTTATGAAAAGTGAATATTAATCTTATTGTTTTATTTATATGAATAATACAAAAATATGCATGAATACACGGAAAAACATCAGTATTTTGAAAGTTCTCAAGTATTTTCAGTTAGAAAAAGAAGCTGGTGATTATTAATTGCAAAGCCTTGTCGAATTTGGCTAAATACAATCCTGATGATCTTATTTATCAAATTTAAGGTTAGCTATATGTCAAAATAGCAAATAAAATAAACGACATGCCGAAAACCCGAATATACGTCACAATCGATGACGCACACCAAGAAGGGTATTATTTTAATTATAGCTAATCCTGGTTCTCATACGATTTTCGATTTTTTTTGATATGTTGTAGTTCTTTGATAATAAGAGATCGTGATGGGTTAAAACTGTGCAAACCCTCCGGTTTGGCGGTGGTGGCGTCTTGAAGTTGCGTCCTGAGCCTTTAATTTTGCCTCCTAGCACTATAAATCTCATAATAAAAGCAAATGTCTTGTATTTTGGGGGCTCATGAAGAGGTCGGCCACACTTCTGTGCCATCAGAATCGCAATTTCTCCAGAGGGTGCCTTCGCAATGGTCAATTTGTTAGGTCAATGTTTTAACAGCAAGCAGAAGCAATGGAACCGAACAAAATCATCAACAATCACGTTAGTTAGGCTAGTTGGATCCATCTTACTCACAAATTCCTCACGAGTGGGTCCCAAAATACTTTTTTAACATTTTCTTGATCCCACGCACCCATCTCTAGTAGTAGATACTTCATAAAAAATCCGGTAGTTCGGATAAATACTGGAATAGATATTTGTCAAAAGAGCCATCACCTGTGACAGACGTCAGTCGGAATTTGTCAGACATTTTCTTGTTGTCTTCTATGTCCTGACGCTGCGTATTTTTCTTTTCTTTCTTTGATATAAGCGGAACGACCTACTTGCATCCTCAGTTGTGTATATCCCATGTAGATCTACTTTCGATGGTCTGCAAACGAAGCAAAGTTCCATTTCAGGTAGCGCTCTGGTGCACACTCAGAGCCACTTTATATCGTGAATGCGAATGACGAGCTTGTTCGGACTGACGTCTATCACGGGTGATGGCTCTTTTGACAATATCTATCCCAGTATCTATTCGAACTACCTTTATGAAGTATCTACTACTAGAGATGGGTGCGTGGGATCAAGAAAATGTTAAAAAAATCTTTTGGTACCCACTCGTGAGGAATTTGGGAGTTAGATGGATCCAACTAACCTACCTAACGTGATTGTTGATGATTTTGTTCGGTTCCATTGCTTCTGCTTCGACCTAACAAATTGACCATTGCGAAGGCACCCTCTGGAGAAATTGCGATTCTGATGGCACAGAAGTGTGGCAGACCTCCTCATGAGCCCCCGACATACAAGACATTTGCTATTATTGCTAGATTTATAGTGCTAGGAGGCAAAATGTTATGCTCAGGACGCAACTTCAAGACGCCACCACCGCCAAAACCGAGGGTCTGCACAGTTTTAACCCATTACGATCTCTTAGTTATCATTAAGAATACAACATATAAAAAAAATCGAAAATCGTACGAGAACCAGGATTGCCTATAAAATGGTGCAGGGTACTTTGACAAAATAAATTAAAACTCCACTATATTTTACTATTGACAGAATGTCAGTCGATATTAATTGAGATACAAATGAACTACTCCATCATTTTGCCCAATTACAAAATGAGGTAATTAATCTTTCAGAACAATCTTGCGATAGAAATATTTCCGGTGCAAAAAGAAGATTTTCGTGGCCTTACTTGTACGTTGTACAGCAACCCGAACAACAAAAAGGATTCATTGTTTTCGTGCGCTCCTAGTCATCAACAAGAAATATCGAGTTATCAAGGAAAAACGACAGAAGCTTCAGTTACGATACCGGAAAGTCTTTTTAAACAGTTGAAGAGTACTGAAAATTTGACGAACAAAGATTACGATATACTTGTCGCAATGCATTCCACCAGTAAATTGTTTTCCATCGACGGTGTACGATTTGGCAAGGAGGATGTTACGTCGGCTGTTGTGGGAGTTCAACTAGGTAAGTTTTTTTTATTTAATCTGTATTAACAGTGGATGCCCCTAACAGCTGGATGTCTTCTACCGGCTGTACTATACCAGAAGATTTTACTAGCAAAGTCTAGTTCTAAAAATCGAAAAACGGGATAAAATATATTTAAAATAAGTAATAGTAAAAACCGGTCTGTTAAATACATATTAACAAAATTTTAACATGTACATGTTTTTGAAAATTGAAATGTTTGGTAAAAAATACATACTCATAAAATTGAAATATTAATAGGTACCCCAAAATTACCGCTGGTAGTCCACAACAAAAACACAATTTCAGTAATTTTACGAGTAGCAAAGGAAAATCCGGTACGCCTTCACAGAGCCTCGTATACACAGATAAAGCTGAGATCCTCTCCGGTTCGCCATATCTGTCGGGCATCGCTCCAGACACGCCTTTAACCCCTGGTGCCATGCATCCCATGGGCGCGGTGGGATTAGGGGGCGGAATGACTACACTAGCATAAGTCAAGACAACTTCTAGTTTCCTCTCCAGCTTCTTCATCACTTTTGTAACAAAAAAATACTTATCTATGTATTTTAAAAAGTACCTACCTTTAATTAGAAATGCTGGGTAATATTTAGAAAAATGAGGAACGACATAGCATAACTATGTCTTTTGAAAAAATAACCAACTTGTGAAAGAAAGGGAGGGCAATATTTAGAGAAATGAGGAACGACATAGCTTACCTATGTCTTTCGAAAAATATACTCACATGTAAAAGGAAGACTTGATAGTGTTTAGAAAATATGAGGAATTTGCTTACTTATGTGTGAATATTACCCATAAAATAATTTGTGGAGCGATTTGAATTTAAGTTGGCATTTCTGCTGCCTAATGATTGGTAAGATTGCCGCCCGTTTCACACAGCTCTTTTTCTACCACTGACTACAACATTTGACAGTTATGTGTTTATTTATTTAAAAATATCAATTAGTTCAATCTTTAGTACCATTTTTTTGCGTCTGTAGTTTTATTTTTCACATAGTATTAAATTCCAACCAAGTTAATGATAATTTTATTGTCTATTCCGTTTGATAAACAAAATCTATAGTCCATGCCCCTTTTTTCTTATTAACCCTTTCAGTACGATTGACGGATATATCCGGCAAAAATAAAAGTGCGTCACGATCACGGACGAATGACGGATATACTCGTTATAGGTTCAAATTGCTCTCCAGACTACCGCCAGTTATATCCGCCGCTAATGAAAATTTATGCTTGTGTACAGACTACTGACTTCTTTATCCGTCACAAAACATCGTTTTAGGTGGACGAGTGTCGGATATATCTGGCACCGCCGAATATAGCCGACAGTCGGCATCTCCCGAACTGCTAACGTTATTTATGTTCAGTATTTTTTATTGTTCATTTATATAAATAATTCCATTTGCTTTATTGAATAAACATGCCTTTGGTATAGATCTATTGCTATTTTCTAATTTAAACATGAATTCAAGTTGAACAAAACCTAACCTACCCTCATTTTACCTATTTGGTATTTGACGTTTATATCCGTCACTCGTCTGTCGAGCACTGCAATTTCGTCGTCTGTGAGGCAAAAATATCCGATAATCGAGCCGTACCGAAAGGGTTAATAATATATTTCCAAATAAAATCTTATTTTTGTAAATATATTGATATTAAGAAATACCGAAAATGTCCAGACTATACAACAGTTAGAACAACAAGATTACGTACAGAATTTAATGTAATATCTTTATAGTCTAGACGGCAGCTATTTTAGCAGTGATTTTCTTGTATGTTGATATTAGTATATTACGTAACGTGTGGCATTTTACGCACGAATAGAAAAGTTACACACGATGCCGCGTAGCGGCGAGTGCGTAATTCCGTGAGTGCGTAAAATGTTTTACAACACAAGTTACGTACTATATTTTACCTACGACCTACTTGTACTTGTACCTATCTGTATCTGTAGAGTAGGGAGGGTGAGTGTGCACTTAGGTCACATGTGACCCATTGTACATCCTCCCGAGGAGTTGTCCTCCTAGGTCATTGTCCATCCTGTCCTTCTCAGGAAGGTGGACAGGTCACTGGGAGATATCTCCTTTATATCGGCAGGTGTAGGCCAAGACTCACCGAACACACACTCTTTTATTGACGATAACTCCGGACACTCGCATAAGACATGCCTGACAGTTTCATCTTCCTGTTCACACATCCTGCATAGAGGTGTGTCCACTAGCCCCATAGTATGGAGGTGTGTCCACTAGCCCCATAGTATGGAGGTGTTTCCTTAGTTGACAGTGACCAGTCAGAAATCCTACTGTTAAACGTAGGTTTTTCCTGGTCATCGCTAAATATTTCTTCGGTGCCAGCTTCCCAGGGTCGCCCAGGGTGATCCTGGCAAGACAGCATCCTTTGATTCCATCTCATCTCTTAAGGGATTGAGCATGGGTGTAACGTGTGGTCGAAGTCGTTAGGCCGTAGGTGTCACTGGGTCCTAGAATTTTTAGTCCAGCGGCTTCCCTGGCTGAAGAATCAGCAATGCGATTTCCTTTACTCCTGTCGTGCCCTTTAACCCACCTCAGTATAATATTGTTGATTATTATGTTTTTGCCAGAAATTCCTCTTCTGGTTAGTTCTTTTGTGGCAATTGAGATACCAGCCAGTTCTGTTTGAACCACGCTGGTATTGTTTCCCATTCCCCACTTAATCTTTAGGCTTAGTGCTCTCGAGTAAACTCCACATCCTGAGCCCTCTTTCATTTTTGAACGATTTGTATATATGCGTATTGCATTTGCAGCATATGGCTCTGTGTTCTGTTTTATTTGAATTTTGTAGGGTTTGTTAAACAAAAACCTGGGTTCAATTGCATCGTTGGCTACCTGCAGCAGAGGTAGCGCAGTGAGCGCTTCCTGCCATAGACTTAACCTCAATTGGCCCACTCCTACTTCGGGGTTTACACCAGCCGTGCGCAATCGTACCATGGCCATTAACGCAACCTCCTTGACGTGCAGGTCCAGAGGGGTCAGACCAGCAATTAGTTCCATTGATGCGGTTGGTGTTGTTCTCATGGCTCCTGTGATGTTTAAGCAAGCCATTCGCTGTATTTGATATAATTTTTGGATGGCCGTTGCTTGTAGAACCTTCGGTCCCCATGCAATTGCTCCATACGTTAACATGGGTCTTATTATTGCAGTGTAGATCCACACGGGGTGACAGACAGACCCCATGTGCGTCCCACTGTCCTCCGTCACTGATCATAAGCCACATATGCTCTTTTTGCTCTGCTGTGTAGATGAGAGTTCCATGTTAGTTTCCTGTCGAGGGTAATACCAAGGTATTTCACCTCTTCCGAAAAGTTTAGTTTGCTTTTGAAGATTTCGGGAGGTTTCAAACCCGATAAACTTCTTTTCCTGGTGAAAAGGACCATCTCAGTCTTTCTGGGATTGATCGACAGTGAGTGTTCCTTACACAATTTTCCAATTAATTTAAGTCCATCCTGCGCTCTATCGCACAGTGTGTTCACAAATTTGCCAGTCTTAAGATAACTATGTCATCTGCGTATGCAATTGTGTAGAATCCATTGTTGTTGAGGTGATTAATCAGGGTGTCTAGGACTATGTTCCACAGAAGGGGTGATAAGACTCCTCCTTGTGGAGGTTGGCGATAAATATTATTATTGCTAGTATTATTATTAATACTACACTTTTGTGTCTGTGATCTTCACATTCAATACAAAGTTGCACAAGGTGAAAAATTATCAGTGATCTTTGAAATAAAATTTTTTGTATTAAGGTTTAAGGATCTACTACATTCAACTTTTTGTCACATCACACATCAGAAGTAGCTCAAAAAGGGGCAAACCCAGCAAAAATTTTAAGTAATAATTTTCCTTCGAAATACGTCGGGGGGGGGGGAGGTCAACGGCAGGCTAAAGTTTGCATTGCGTGGTACTATATCCGTTGTGTCATCCGTCTTGAAATTAAGGGGTCAATTTTTGTTTTTTGGATTATTGACTAACTCGTTTATTTTCAATTTTACAGAAAATATGGTAATTACAAAAAATCTTAAGAATTAAATTTCCCAATTTTGATTTCCATCAATTTTTTCCTAGGATCGATATTTTCCAATTTATACCCTAAAAAGGGGGTGAATTTTTGTTCGATAAATAACTCGTTTATTTTCAATCTTACATGAAAAATTGTCATGAACAAAGTTGTTTAAAATTTAGTTTTATACAATTTTGGTTCCCACTAATTTTTTCGTGGGATCGATATTTTTCGACTTATACTCCAAAAAGGGGGTGAATTTTTGTTTGATTAATAAATCGTTTTTTTTCAATCTTACATGAAAATTTGTCATGAACAAAGTTGTTTAAAATTTAATTTTACACAATTTTGGTTCCTACCAATTTTTTCGTGGGGTAGATATTTTTCGATTTATACCCAAGAAGAGGTAGGGGTAAAATGTTATCTTTGCATTATTGCATTTTATTTATTTCCGGGTCAAATCGGCTTCGCTAAGACGTTAATGTTAAATACTTGTACTTTTTTTTCAGTTGATTATTCTGTAACCAACCTCACCGATCCGGTCTATGTAATGCTTCGAACTCCAACAACAACAGTATACGAAGTCGCTCCGTTTCTACCAGTATGGTGGGACCCGACAAGTAACAACGGTTCAGGAAGCTGGAACTCGCAAGGATGCAAATTTTCTCACGAGCTACAAGAACATTTGGTATTTTCCTGCGAAAATTTCGGATACTACGGACTCCTACAAGAAGTAACTCTTTTAGACGACCAACAAGTAGGCGCTAGATTTAAATTAAACCACCCCGCTGTATACGTCGGTGTATTTATATTATTCACAACTTTTTTAATCGTCATTTTAACGTATCTACTTTGCTACGTAACCATTCAAATACCCAAAAAAACGAAACATTCTCTCATAAACACGTGGATATCGATATCTTTATTGACGTTCATGTACATATTCGGCATCTATCAAACCGAAGACGTTAAAGTATGTCAAATTGTCGGGATGATTTTACATTATTTCACTTTATGCTCGCTACTATGGATGTGCGTTGGTGTTAACTGTATGTACAAACGATTAAGCAAAAACGATATAATTGGTCTTCAAGACGACGATCTACCTTCGGATTATCCCATCCAAAAACCCATTTTAGGTTTGTATTTAGTAGGTTGGGGAATCGGTTTAATAATATGCGGTCTATCGGCGGCTATAAACATGAACGAATACGCTTCGTCTAGCCATTGTTTTCTCAAATCCGGTCCAGCTTTGAGCGCTCTCTACATCCCTTGCGCAATACTAATTATATTCTTAGTGATATTTTTCCTTTTAATAAGATGCGCTATTTACAATTTAGATTCTAACGGTCATTTAAGTGAAGGTACGCAAGCTACCGAACATGTCGATTTGGATCTACTAGAACCCGAACCTAATTTTCCACGCTTGGAAACCCGCAGCTTATCCACCAAAACCGCATCTAGCGAAGTAGAAGACCCCGAGCACGCACCTTCTGCTCAATTAAAAGCTTACGTTATATTTTTATTCATATACATCATGACTTGGTTAAGCTGCGCTTTCGCCACCGAATCTCCTTTTCATTTTCTTTCTTTCGAAGTAGATTTCTTCAGCGTATTGTTCGCTATATTAGCGACAACTTTAAGCGCGTTTACGCTGTTTTTTTATTGCATAGCAAGAAATGATGTCAGGACGCAATGGGTTGTACTAGCTAGATGGTTAAAAAGAAAACGTTTGTGTCAACTAAGATCCAGACATGTGTCCGATACAATTTTAAACGTTCCTCAAATTCAAATACAACCGCTACCTTTACCTCCGGTTAGCAATATCGAAGCTCAAATTATTTCAAGATCTACGAGTAGAACGAGCAGTAATTCAAAATCTAATTCACGAAACAGTAACATTCTTAAAGGCGCCGTGGATTTGAATGAAAGTTTTCGCGATCATCACGGTGCTAAAATCAATAACGTGAATTTAGTGGTGTTGCATCGAGCGCAATACAGAACCAGTATAATACCGAATATAATAGAAAATCCCACCAACGCCGAGGTTTTCTATAATCCCCACCAAAGCACAGTAGCTAGGAAGTTTTTTAAGCGACAAAAGAGAAAAAACAACATTCCGAAACCTCCCAGAGACGTCAACAGCGATACAGCTTCGGTGTTTTCGGAACCGAAACTAAAAATTAAAAACCATTCGGAACAAAATATATTCGGAACGAATTCCAAAGTGAATAATACAAACATACACGTCGAACGTAAACAAAGAAGGTATCAAAAGAATCCCAATATATTTTCCGATAGCGCCGAAGATTTCGATTCGGAAACGAACGTTCCTATAGAAAATATCGTTATGCAAACGGAAAGGTTGCGCAACAAAGAATTGACAAGAAGTAAAATGAAAAATAAACCGAACGAATCGGAGAACAACATGCATTCGGTGTCGCAACAATGCACTCTGGATTACAGTTCAGAAACTATATCAGATTCGATTCTCGATAAAGTTAGTCCTGATAAAATAGTAATACCGAATCAGGAGAGTTTTAATACGACTGAAACTAGCGAGCCAGTACCGTCGTTAAGAAGAGATAACAGTCCGCTTAGTATTTTAACCGAACACGATCCAAATTATTGCCGCATCAATGATTTACCTCCTAGAAGCGAATATTTTCAACAATCCGTCAACGCCGGACAATCCGCCAGCTGCAATTTAAGCGGTATGGATACGTCTTCGGTGGGAGGAACATCCACTCCAAGAATATACGTAAATCCACAAGATTTGAGGTTAGGTAAAGGGGACGGACAAAGTAGAGCTAGCAGCGTATCGGTTAGTGATTTGGACGAATTGTATCAACAAATTAGAAGAGGACCGCAAACTAAACGGAATAAAAATATTTATAGCAGTCCCTGTTTGTCCGATTCGGAGATTAATTCTTTTATAAGTGATAGTAGGCATAGGAGAAGAGATTTGAGAAGCCACGATGAATTCGATATTATTAGTGACGACGTTGAAACTAGAGTTTAAGTAGTTAGATTGGCCAGTTTCAGTCTGGAATTCATTTTGATTGGGATCAAGTATAACATTTTGGAAGGATTTTAATGTAGAAAATAGGCATGATGACTGATTTTGAAAAATTGCTACACAATGTTTGTATGCGTAAAGCTTTATAAAAAAAATGTTTTTTGAAAAAATGAGGGGTACATATAAGGCTATACAGTGTGGTCCTTAAGTAATTGTACATAGAAGGTAGGTACTATAACTTCTTGATTAAGAAAAATATAAAAAGACGTTATGAACACTTTTGATAGATATAATATCAAAGAGTTCAGTGGTGCACAGCATTTTTTTGTTTGGGGGCTTACTAAGGAAATATAAAGCAAACTTGTGTTGCTTTAAATGGGACACCCTGTATATTTTGACGATTTTCGTTCCCCTTTTCATTTCTCATTCACCTGATATGACAAATTATATATCTATTTTCAATGATTGGAGCTACAGTGCAAATAAACCATTTATGGATGTTATCAGGTGAAACATTCTTGAAAAATTTTATTGAACACTGAGTAACGAAATTTAACATTTCATTATAGGGATACTGATGTGTGACAATTTTATTCATCAAAATTATAATTAATAAAAAATAAAACCAGATTAAAAAGATAAAAACAATGAACTTATGAAACAACAAGAAACATTGTAACAACTAATCTACCTATAACTAATTTTATTAGAATGTAAAAATTATTTGGAAAGTTTTTTGTTTAATAATCCCCAACCAATTCAGCATTACCAAAAATAAAATCAGTGAACTAAAAACAAAGTAGGTAAATAGCTGATATTGGTTGGAGATTATTTTAACGAAAAACTTTTCAATCGATGAAAACGGAGAGCATTTTGAACATTTAATGTAATTTTTACATTCTAATGAAAGTAGTTATAGGTAAATTAGTTGTTACAATGTTTCTTGTTGTTTCATAAATTTATTGTTTTTATTTTTTTAAACTAGTTTTATTTTTTATTAATTATAATTTTGATGAATAAAATTTCCACACATCAGTATCCTAATAATAAAATGTTGAATTTCGTTACTGAGTGTTCAATTTTTTAAGATTGTTTCACCTGATAACATCCATAAATGGTTTATTTGCACTGTAGCCCCAACCATTGAAAATAGATATAATAATATAATATGTCATATAAGGTGAATGAGAATTAAAAAAGGAAACTAAAAACGACAAACTATACAGGGTGTCCCATTTAAAACAACATAAGTTTGCATTATATTTCCTTAGTGAGACCCCTAACAAAAAAATCTGTGCGTCACTGAACTCTTTAATATTATATCTATCAAAAGTTTCCATAACGTTTTTTTATATTTTTCTCAATCAAGAATTTATAGTACCTTGTAGTTTTCAACAGTTTTCAATAATCGCCCTGTATCTTCCAACTGCGGGGAGTTACTGAAGATTTAATTAGGCTATCGTTACTTTAACAAACAAAGAAGTCATAACATCTTAACTGCTTTCCTTCTATCTCTTCTCGTTTACGAGATACCCTGCAAGACACACCAATTTGGGACACCCTGTACAATCTACAATTAAGTGAATAACCAAGATATACAACATTTACAAAAACAAATTGACAATAGGCATGAAGACAGTTACTAAGAATATGACAGGGCGCCATCTTAGCTAAAACAACGATCACAAACGCTGTATATCGTTCGATATTTTATCGTATTTTCAAAATCACTCATAATGCATCTATTGACAACTAAAACCGCGGTATTTATACAGCTCAAGGGGATAGTAATTACCGCGATTAAAAATGTCAAAAGTAGCGACGAATTTAAGGGCTCAGTAAAAGCTTACAACCATTAATAGCTTATCGACTAAATAATGCATTTACCGGCTATTGATTGTTATTCACTTAAAATAGATTGTTTTGTTCTCACAAAATACTGCAGCCGGTGCACTTTCAGTGTTATTTATATTTGTGTCAAAATAACATGACGCAGTTGGTGTGTTTCCAGCTTTAAATGATGTGAAATTTTACAATTTGAATTAATTATAGTATACAATGACTTGACTTCCATTATAGATGCCAAACGTTCATTTTTAATTTAAAAATAAACTACTGAACGTATTTTCCTCGATACGGAGGGTTGTCATAAAGTGATTAGCCGTTGTAGGGCACCATTAGATTAATTGACTCGTAAGCAAAGCTCTTTACACGAATATAAAGGTTGAATTTCGTGTCTTGAAAAGTATTTTTTTCCGAAAAGCGGAAAGTGTGTTGAAACCAGTTGAATCAAATTTAAACCGGAAATGGTAAGTTAATATCTTTCTGTAGGTAAGAAGAATCTCATTGATTTTTATTTGGAAAGTAAAGGTGTACTTTTCAGTGTTGCCAGTGCATAATCAAAGGATATGTATCAAAATACTCAAGAAAATGTACCAGAATATTATTTAAATAAATATTATGAAAAGCAGACGTTTCAGTGGACGTGTTATGCACATGCCATCAATAAAAAAAAAATAACCAATTGCTGAATGTCGACAGGACAGATTGCAAGAAAATTGTCCCAAAAAAATATAACCCCAAAATACTTTTATCAAAGTGACACAAAATTTAAAACACAACCTGCATACTTAACCAGAGTAATTTGTATCACATCTAGTACAATTGTAACATATCTGGCAACACTGGTACATTTTGGTTTATTCAGTATATATGTTACAGGCCAAACCGTTTTTTTAGGACAAAGTAGTTCGTCCTAAGTGCGTTCGGATAAACTAGTTTCTCCTAGGCAAAACTTTTCTATCCTAACGCACTCAGGATGAACTAGTTTTGCCGGATTTTAATATTTAATATGTCAGACCAAACTAGTTTATCCTGGGACAAACTGATTTTGTAGTGCTTGATGCAAGAAGTAACAAATTAGTTTTTTTAAAGGGCGTAATAGTCAAAGAAAGTAAAATCAAATAATAAGTTATCAGTAGGTTAGGTTATTCAGATTTCACCAAACAAATTCAACTTCTTAACAAAGCCGATTATTATTTTATTTGGTGAATGATATTTCAGGTCCGAGGGCGAGAGAGA
>CAJUYH010005168.1:0-24207 GCA_910591685.1 Galerucella tenella
CGCCACTGACATTTGAAGCGATTTTTATTCAATTTTGTATTCCTCAATGGTTTTCACGTGAAAAACGAATAACCTTTACGTATCAAAAATATTGTAGTACTCAAGATATTTAATGATTTCATGAAGTCTGCAAGATAACTTTTTAATAATTAATTTGAAAAAATTTGTATTTTTTTCAATAACTACCAAGTACTTACGGTTGGAATATGTAAAAGTAAGTAATTTATGAAACAGCGATTCCTCTAAAACATTCGGAGAAGATTGTTGAAAATATTTGTTCCAACTAGTGATTTTATTAAAAAAAATAGAAAGAATCCATGCAACTACAGCAATTATTTCCGGCAATCGTCAATCTTTCCAAGGTATGCGATTTTCAATGAGAAAACGTTGCAAACTGTGTATAAATGAAAATGGACAAAGTTTTGGACATCTCTTGTAATTTGTTGAATGCTTAATTCTTTTGTTAATAAAATCAGAAGTTTGGACAAGTATTTTCAATAATCTTCTCCAAATGTTTTAGATGAATCGCTGTTTCATAAATTACTTCCTTTTACATATTCCAACCATAAGTACTTGGTAGTTATTGGAAAAAATACAAGAAACATTTTTTTTAAATTAATTATCAAGAAGTGATCTTGTAGACCTCATGAAATCATTAAATATCTTGAAAACTACAAATTTTTTGATGCTTAAAGGTTATTCGTTTTTCACGTGAAAACCATTGAGGAATACAAAATTAAATGAAAATTGCTTCAAATGTAAGTGGCGTAAAAAATGGGAGGGGAAAGGTTACATATTCTTCCAAATGTACACCACTGGATCAAAAATTGAAAAATATTTTTCGATCAAAATATGCCCTTCTACATTTGGAAAAAGCCTGCCAAATGTCAAATCTATTTATCCATCCAATCCAAAGTTATCGAATTAAAACATTCAATTTTTCAAAACTTAACACCCTGTAATTCGAAAAGTAACGAGGCTGGACCCCTTAATCCTTATATTATTTTGTCCAATTTTACGACAGGTATCTACATGCAAACGTTGTAGCGGCTTCAGCAATCAAGAATTTTTTTTCACGCAGTTGCCGATTTTGTATTTTTTCCCTAGACTCCAGGAAAAAACTTGGGTTTTTTGGAGATCAACAACTTAAACATTTTAGATGAAGCACCATGTATGTTTTTGTACCGTCGGATAGGCTGAAGCTTCTACTTTTTCAAAATATATGGTTTTATAGCAATTTAAGGTGTTCTTAAGGAACAGATTATCTTTAAAAGATAGACTGAAATTCGTTGACTACAGTAATAGGGAACTTGCCAAAAAAATAAAATCATTCAAAAACAATTAAAATCGTAAGATATTATCATAAGGAACTTCGTAGAAAAAGAAAAATTCCAATAACGATTAAATTACCTGAGAAATAAATGGTTAAAATTTGAATAATTTGAACTGCTCTTAAAACGCGCTGTCATTAGTTGTGACGTCAGACCGCACTTTTCGAGTCAGGCGATCATGAACCGACAATTCAAACAACACGTAAAGAGCGTTGAGAAAGTTTTGTTTAATTTTGCTTGATTTGGTGTTTGTGATTTTGTTTAAAGACTGAAAATGGTTGATGCGGGTTTTATAAAAGGACAGTCAGATAATTTACCCAGAGTTAATATGTTTATGACTGCATCATACATTAAAAATTGTTTGTGGCAAAGTAGCATCAACACTTTCCAGGTCCATGGCCATGTCAGTTATTGTATGTATGTATGTGTGATTTTTGGGGTGACATTCACTGAGACCTAAAAGATCTATTGTGCCCCCTTACTTCTACTCAGTTTCTGAGGAGATTCTCAGAAACTAGTAGTTCCTTTAGTCCTATTTCCCGGAGGAATTTTAGGATGTCTGCAGGCTTCAACTTAGGCAAATGTTCCTCTTCTATCCAGCTGTGCAGTTGGAAAGTATGTGGATGGAGGTTTCTTCTTCCATTCCACAAAATCTGCATTCTTCTTCCTCCACTATTTTGAGCTTTTTCAGGTGCCCGTTCAGGCGACAATGTCCCGTTAGGATCCCTGTCAAAACTCTTAGCGCAGTTTTACTTTGACTTATGCATTCTTTTGATCTCAACAGGTTGTAGTCACCCAGAAGAGTCTTTGATTGTATAAGCCCTACTAGATCTTTCCAATGGTCAGATCTTCTCTTTTTCTCGGCTTTACTTATTTCTTCCAATATTACATTGGAGCTGATTCCGCAAAAGGGTTCGGGCCCCCAGAAAGGTATTTCAGTCCCCCTCTTTGCTAGTTCATCTGCTATTTCATTTCCTTCTATTCCAGTGTGTCCTGGAATCCATAGTAAGGTGACTATGTTGTTCTCGCCTAGTTCATTGAGTTTGTCTAGGCATTCCCACACCATTTTGGAACTGATTACACAAGAGCTCAGTGCCTTAATGGCTGCTTGACTATCCGACATTATGATAATCCTTTGTCTTCTGTATCCTTTATCAATATTGAATTGGGCGCACTTTCTTATGGCGTGGATTTCCGCTTGAAAGATACTTGGGGTTTTTCCCAAGCTTTCAGAGTGTTTGGTTCCTGGCCCGAACACTCCTATCCCAGTTCCTTCTATTGCTTTTGAGCCGTCTGTGTACCATTGAATGGCATTCTTTCCAAGTCTGGTAATGGTATTTGGATCCCATTCCTTCTTGTTGCTCATTTCCGTAACGAATTTCTTTGAAAAGTTATATTTTTTCATCATACCGTCTTGTGGCATGTCCCAGGTTGTCTGATTTCTAAGAAGTGAGGAGGTGTTTTTTTAATGATTCCGTCTCTACTTAGTCTGTATCTTGTTCTTTCTGCAACACTTTCCACCACCATATGTAAAGGGGTGAGGTTGAGAATCACTTCCATGGCTGCCGTTGGGCATGTTCTCATTGCTCCTGTAATGCATATACAGGCAAGTCTTTGAATTTTGGAGAGGTTTTCACTCGTCGTCAATAGGCTAGTTCTACTACACCAGGCAATGGCTCCATAAGTGATGATTGGTCTCACTATGGCAGTGTACATCCAGCTTAGGATTTTTGGGTTACAGCCCCAGTTTGCTCCTGCCAGATTTCTGCACACCATTATAGCCATTTTTGCCTTGTATGTAATCTCCTTTTCGTGTTTGTTCCACAGGAGTTTACTGTCTAAAGTTAAACCTAGATACTTGACTTCTTGTCTCCATTCAATCTCGTTCCCATCAAGTTTTATGGTTTTGAGGTTGAGTTTTCTTTTCTTAGTGAAGGCTATCAGGATGGTTTTAGTGGGGTTGATGCCAGTTATTGGTTGGGGGTCGCTTTGAGGACTGACACTAGTTTGTAGTATTCCTGGTAATGTTGTGGTAGAACAGGAAGCTACTGCTTCATCAACAAGTCTTCTCTTTACCCTTTTAACAGCTGCTGCTCTTGCAGGAACTGAAAATGTTTTTTTTCTGTCTGGTTGGCAATCAAAAATGTGAGGCACTACATGAGATTTCATTATTTTTTTATCATCCATAAGTTTAAACTTTACATAATTATCCATATCTTCGGCAATCTGAAACAAAAAAATAACATACATAATCAAATATTTATTAAGTATAAAATTATGGGTCCCTAAGTAATATTATTAACTAAATAGGTGGTACCTCGATATCTAAATAAAATTAGTAGATATTTGTTTATATTTAAGTACGTATGTGGTAATAGAAGATTGCAGGCTTTACTGGTAAAGTAACAAGTTTACCGAACCCTAATTATTTATATTAGGTATTTATACTCACATTGAAATGATCTTCACAAACGTGAATGTCTTTGCTCTTCGTAGAAAAATCCCCTACACCTTTTCTGCATGCTTTTAGCCATTTTATTCGTCGCTTTTTATCTTCAGGTACGCGAATGAAAATTTTATCTGGATTTTTCACAGTTGTACTCGTACACAAAGGAACGATACAGTATTTATACGGAGTTTTTTTCCATAATAAATACAAAAAATGAACATTAAACACTTAAGAACTGAGAAACTGACGCTAACGATTCGAATTCGATAAAAAATCAATAAAAAATGCTTCAAATGGCTGTTAAAGTCGTGCCGGCCGGGTGCTTTCTGCGGTTACCGATGCGCGAGGTGCGGTGTGACGTCACAGCCGCTGCCGCGCATTTTGCTTCGTTTGAATATACCCGGTGGCGATTCCAACTTTAATTATTTATTGTGAAATAAGTATTGCGATTTAAGGGCTGATATTTGGTATAATGTGTTTTCATATATAAACACACATTTTAGTAAAATAAAAAAAAATGGGCAAGTTCCCTACATTTTTGTCAGCGCATAACTTCTTAACTAGTCATGACATCGAGAAGCTAAACGGCTTCAGGAATTAGAAATTGCAGTCTATCTTTTACAGATAATCTGCTCCTTAAGAACACCTTACATTGCTATAAAACCATATATTTTTGAAAAGTATAAGCTTCAGCCTATCCGACGGTACAAAAACATACAGGGTGTTCCATTTAAAATGTCTAAGTTATTGATCTCCAAAAAACCCAAGTTTTTTCCTGGAGTCTAGTGAAAAAATACAAAATTGGCAACAGCGTGGAAAAAAAAATTCTTGATTCCTGATGAAGTTCAGTCAAAACCGCCTCTCGATATCTTAATCGGTTTCCAAGTTAGGGGCTCATGAAATGTGTCGGAATTCAAATGATCACCCTGTATATAATGGCCTCCGCGGATGATTAGGACTGACCATCAGTCCCATGTGTAACGGCTCTAAGCAGTTGTGTGTCGCACATGAGGTAATGCTTTAGATGCACGAGCGAGCGATTTTTGATTTTTTGCCCTTGTGCCACAATATACCATTTTACTATATCCTCTGTATATACTGAAGTTATTGGTTATAATTATAATTTACTTCATTTGTTACAGGTATAATAAACAAATTTCTCTCGCATCCAATATTCCAGTTCTTGAACAAGTTTATACTCAGCATATATCTATTACAAGTAACGTTTATACAGATTATAATGTTCTCAAGGAAATCTTCGATATATTTTAGTATATTATATGTGGTAAGTCAACATTTTCAGTGAATCCAAATAAGCACAAGTACTTTTTGGACATTAGACAAATAATGTACCGATGGTCTGGCGATGTGTAGCTTGTCCAAAGTGTCAACAAAAACATTTTTACGCCTACCTCAATCCAAAGTATATACATTTCCTGGCCTCATTGTAGGGAGCAAAGTCGTACTTTTACTCCCTAGGGAGGAAAAGTAAAAGTGACGTCATGGTACGTCATCAATGAAATAACTTAAACGACATTGAAGACCTATACTATATAATATTATATAAGTATAAATTTTACCGTTTATATATAGAGCACCCTGTATTCTGCAAAATGGTAGAAATCAGTAAATTGTTATTTTAATTAATCGATTTTTACATTAACAATTTGACTTCAATTCATAGATACATCCGGTTTTCGAATTTATAGGAGAGAAATATTATATAACATGCTATGGTCCATTGACAGATTAACAGTTTCAAAGTGAGTTGGGTACTCTATAATACATCAACAAATTATAAAATAATATTTAAAAAATGATTGATCCAAGCGACTTTGAGAGAGGCGGAAAAATCATATTATTATGTATAACATGGGAGTTAAATGCCTTTTCCTCCCTTGAATGATAACTGCCCGACGCCCTCGGAGGAAAAGTAACATTTTGCTTCTTTGTTATACAAATAGCTATTGTCTTGTCCTTTTAGTATCCATTTATTAATTTTTAGGCATTTGACGTTTGGGGCTTTTGTGTATACATGTTTGGATTGTCAATAATATGGATACTAGTATTCGAAATTCCGATGATTGAAATTGAGAAAATCATATTTTCAAAGTGAATCGTAAGTAGGTGGTATACACTTTGTATAATGTTAGGTACTTGAGATATTTTTAATTATGCATTGCAATCAAAAGTGAATTTCAGAAGACAGACTCATAAACTTGGTACTTGAGATATTTTTAATTATGCATTGCAATCAAAAGTGAATTTCAGAAGACAGACTCATAAACTTTCATGTGATTCTATTTCATAATACGTAATGATAATTATTTTTGCATCTCAAAAGCTTGTAATAGTATATTACGTAACGCGTGTGGTAAGAAGCATTTTACGCACGAATGGAAAAGTTACGCACGATGCCGCGTAGTGGCGAGTGCGTAATTCCGTGAGTGGGTAAAATGCTTTACAACACGAGTTACGTACTATACTTTACCTACGACCTACTTCTACTTGTATTTTTTATAAGAAGCACAAGAAATAACAGTTACATAATTAGAGGTACTTGGTAAACTCCATTTCTATTACTCTATTACCAATGAAAGAAGCACATTAAAGAACTAACGTTTAAACATTATTAATATATTGTTGATAATCGAAAGTCCATTATTCAATTATAATCAATACATATACTTAGCCCTTTGGGCTTTTCATAGTTAAAAGTGGCCATAACTAATGTTTTCAAATAGTAAATTTTGAATAAAATGACGACGTCTATGGACAGTTGCTAAGATGTTGCTAGGGAAGCCGTGCGATTTACTTTACAGCTGTGCGTTTTTTTTACATTGCGTAATAGACGTCATTACATTGATACCGACTGTGTGTTATTGACTGATTACAGGGGGGTCGTAGGTAAAATAGTTTTGCCACTCCCTGTCGTCCATTTTGTTTCCATTTTTCCAATCGCTCTCTTATAATACAATCTACCTTGATTTGGTTACTATGGTAACAACGTTTCGATATATTGTCCAGTGATGACAGTTCGTTGATTTTTAATTTGTCGTTTATGTCAAACTTATTATTTTATCTGGTTTTAGTTTTGTTAATCAGTTTGTTATAAAAAGTAAAATAAAGATATAATATAATATAAGTATATCGAAGTGTCTGTCTTAAAAAAAATATTGTACATCACGCAACCGAAAATTTGTGTTTTTCAGGCCTCACCGCTTGTCTCGACCTAAAAAACACTACTTTCTGGTCTTGTAACGTAAATTACTATTATCGAGCTTAATAAGCATATAGTTGTGAGAAAAGGAAGCTGTTTTGAAGGATCTTAAGCTAACAACTTATGAATCTAGAACAAACTGGATCGGCAAACAATCCCTTATGCACCAAGCTATAAACTATAAAAGGTATTCACTGCCATTTATATAAAGATACCTTATCAGATTCAACACTAGCTTCTTCTTGGAGATATAATCCACCCTTGGATACTCTTACTTTAAATGTCTTCTTTGTACTTGAAAAAAGTGTTCAATCACTTACCTATCAAGATTTCTTTATTCACTTGGTATTCTTAGTTTCTTATTGTATTGAATTGTATTGCATTGCATTACTGTATTATTGAAAATGTGAATAAACTACTACTACTACTACTACTCTAGTCCATAAGTTGAATATGTACGAGGCGAAATTCTGGGATGCAAAAATAAGTGAAATGAATTAGCATACAAACCTGTTACTAAAACTAACATGAAGAATTTTTTTCCAGATTATCAACAAAATCCATAAAATTAGTTTTCGTTCAGCAGTTTAATTTTAGTGGATGGTGTACATTTAAACCACTCAGTTTGTAACATTTAATTTTAATTTCCAGTACAGTAGGTAATTACAGTGAATTAAATATATTAATTAATTTTAAAAATATGATTAGTTTATGATAATCATTTTGCTGAAATAAAGTTTCAAATGTGTTGAGTAGTTCACAGTTTTTTCTTTGAGTATGACATGTTCCACTGATATAATTTACATTACATAGATCGCACACTTGGTTTTCTTCGCGTTTTATTAGGTAACTATGAGTTAATCTGGCATGCCCCAACCGTAGACGTGGAATAATCACTTGGTATTGTCTGTTATTAGAAAATGGAAGCCACTTTTTATATAGCGGCTTAATTTCACAAAGTTTTGTTTCACTTTCAGTCCACTGAGATTACCATAATAATTAATATTAATTTGGTGATGGTTGGGGTCTATTATTTTATAGATATACCTATTAAACTCATATTGCTATATTTTTTTCCCCAGATTTATTCAACAGACTTTTCACACAATGTAAGATACACTCTTTTTGGTGCTGTCTATTTTAGTTTTTATGTATACAGACAACAAATGTGAACTTTTATAATAAAATAGTTATTTATGTACCAAGGCAGTAGAGTGATTCTTTATCGGACGAGTCTGAAATTATGAGACAGGCGATAACAAGCGAGTCCGATAAAGACACTTTACTGACGTGGCGCATACAAAATTTTATCGCCAACAGCTCAGAATTCAGTATATCAAAAACTGAGGTATATTTCAATGCATTTTATTATGACGAAGTAAACAGCACATATAGAACAAATCTACTTATTATTTGTTATATTTAAATTGAAGGTACCTCATGAAGCATTATAAAAGTTGATTCCTGAAGTCAAAGGAGTTCCAACAATAACTTGTTATAAATAAATCGCAAGAAAACGATGATCGAGCCACAATAGGAAGAAGCGGGACACTGACAGATGATTTTCGAGTAATGTCAAAGTGAAAATAAGTACTTCACCTGCCGCAAATGCGGCAGATAAAGTGAAGGAAGGTAAACGGTTTGTTTACTTTCGGAAATCAATCAGATAATTGACGGCTTTACTGATGGTTGGCGATAATAGTATATTAAAGTATAAGTGGATATTAAGGTCATTAAAACACGCGCGATTTTTGGAGCACGACGGCGAAGCCGGAGTGCTCGAAATAGAGCAAGTGTTTTAAAGACCAGTTATCCACGATTTTTTTTTATTGGTGCACTTTGAAATTATAAATACCGGTCTATAACTACTACAACAACAAGAAATGGAAATCATAGATGGAAACGTCAACTAAATGTCAAATGGTTGAATTCGTGACGTATATGATGTACACCTTGCGTTGTCATGGAAATGAGAAAACCATAAACTAATTTGTATTTTGATGGTTCAACCTTATTGAGTTCTGTGAATGTCAATAGTATTAATTTAAATACCATTTCCTAAGATTTGAAAAATGGAAATATTAATATTTCAAACAATACCAACGGCACTTTCCATTTCAATTTATAAATTTGACATTGTTAAATATCGTTCGAATAAAAGTTTTGACGTCACAAACTACTCCTGTCAGATCAATAATAAAAAAGGTAGAACGTGTCGCGGGACACACGGTAGGAACTTTAGTTCCTTTTAAGCAAAAATTATGTAATAAATTTGACGTTATAGATAAACGATTTGCATATTCTTTGGTGGTCGAGTAATAAGCATACCAGACTCTCACGCGGTAGACACGGGTTCGATTCCCCGTGAGGAAGTTTTTTTTATTGTTAATTTTATTTTTAAATAATTATTCTGCTTGATATTAATAACGACAACAGGTAGACGTTTGAAATATTTAGCAGAATATTCATTATTATAGATAATGGTACGGTACCCTTCATGAGGGAGTCCGACTGGCAACATCTACTTATAACAGCATCGTATATTTAAAAAGGGAAACCGTAGCATTATACAAATTGGACATTCAAGAACTGTACGTTTACCACACAAAAATTAGTGGAAACATAAAATTGAATTGTTAAATTTTCAATTTGAAGTTATATCTCAGTTTATAGAAATATTTATTTTCTGGATTTTTTCTTAAGTGGGTCGTAGAAAAAATATGCTGTTCGACTCGTGTGGATTGTCCATATCGCACTTGAACGATTGAGCACTCCGCCTACGGCGTCGTGCTCAAACTATGGCCATCATATCCACACTAGTTGCACAAACTACTATTTCTATCAAAATATGCCCTTTTACATTTAAAAACAACCTGCCAAATATCAAATCAATGTATCCACCCATTTTAAAGTTTTCGAATTAAAGCATTCAAGTTTTCAAAATTTCAACACCCTGTATTTCGAAAAGTAAATGTGCTAGCCCCCTAAATCGCGCAAAACAAATTATGGAAATAATAGTAAAAATTTATCCGAACAAATTCAAGTAGATCACTAGCACTGCGAATACCAGCTTTGCATAGAATTTCAATATAGCATCGGTGGTTCAGTGGTTAGAATGCTTGCATTGTACGCGGGCGACCCGGGTTCAAATCCGGGTAGGAGCATATTTATTATTATGAATCGCTGCTTCGTAAACGAGAGAGAGAGACTAAGGAGGCACAAGCACGCAAAAGCAAGGCACATAACGAAGAAATGTAACATAACGTTTCGTAACGTAACGCGTAACGGTCAGATCTTTTGCGTCGCGACCCCTGGTCGCTCAAACATAACCTCTGGCATAAAGAACTAAAGTTCCAAAAATTGACATTTAGACATGATTTAGACCATAGATTTAGACTTCGTTTCTCGAGTTGTTGATGTTGCCACGGTAACTTTAAAACACGCGCGTGCTAAAAAGTTCGATTTAAACACGCTGAGGCGTGCTTTAAATAGGTAAAATGGTTCACCAATAAAAAAATATATATATACCTACTGTTTTTTTATTGAATACTACTTTGCTATAGGCAAAGACGGATACTGTACGAGAGCTGTCATACATACCTATAACAACATAGTTGCACTTGTCTAAAAATATCAAATGTCAAAATTAATTGTCACGTTTAGTTAAATTCACGCCAAAGATGCAGACCGCTTGGTTTAAAGCTGAAAATTTAGGACCATTTTTTTTCTCTAAGTTTTTTTCACTGGCAGAGCCAACAGGCCAGTTAACGGTGAATAAAGAACAATTAATTTATTTAAAAAAATAATAATAAAACGATAAATCAAAAATCAACATGTAGAGTACCTACCGGGTTTTCATCAAATTGTAATTTAAATACATTTTGGAACTTTCTCTTTGGACAAATATCATCTATTAATTTTGGAAATGCCTCATTTAACAATTTTCCTTCATTTGGAATAGAAATATAGGTAATACGATGAAGACCTGCTTAATAATATTTGTGTTTTGTGAACAGATTTATACCACAGTATAGAGGAACGAACCAGTAGTATTACTATTATAAATTTCATTCATAAATTGCCAGAGCTTTTGATGACCTTGAACGGATCACTTTACGATTCATTTTACTTTTCCATAGGCGTAGGTAGCATAAGTTTTAAAATAACTTGAATGTGTTGAATGTTTTTTCTTAAATATTGTAGAACAGTACACTGATAAGTGAATAAAACAAAAGTCTCATACAAAATATATATTGGTTTACACACACACCCGTTTTTTTCTTTTTAATGGTATCCATTGCAAAAAATGCTTATAAACTATAAAAATAATAATGTTTGTTTGGCCAAAAAGCCGTAAAATTATAAGCCCTGTATAATAAATAATATTATTTGCAAATTCACCACTAGCACTTTGGTTGGATCGCAGCACAACACTGGCCGCCGGATGAGGTACTCATCCGAACGACGTTGTAGGTCACAGAGTACTCGGGAGTGTGACGTCACGAGATAACATACTGGTTTATACAATGATTTGTGATCAATATTATGATGAGCTATTGAAAAAATTGAATAAAACTTTAATCGATAGTACTACTCTTTCACCAGGATGCTATGAGGACGTATCTATTTATTTAAAGAAACTCAATTATATACTATCAAAGATGAAGACGAAAATTTTTGAGCGTTACAAAGTGAATACCTACGGTATTTTTATTTACAAATTGTCAAACTGATGTATACTGCTATTAAGTCGAGCTTTAGACTTAATCAGCTCAAATTACAAACTTTTTAAATGAATTTGTTTCATTGCTTCATTTGATACTGTTTTTTATTGAATTCAAAAATGTAGAAAGAGCTTTGAACGTGTCGTCACACAACCCTCCTTTGTGACGTCAAAAATCCTACGACCTTGAAAATCAATCAGTTAATAAAGAGGTAGTAGCGTAACAAAATATTATACAAATCGAACTCGTTGTTCTAAAGTCATAACCAAAAGACCTTCCAGTTAAAAGTCTCACTTAATGTCACCAATATTCCTCATAGGAATATGAGGAATTTTAGCCACGTAAATAAGTCTTACAATCTGAAGAAAAACGATTGTATTAACTAAAAGAAAATATTAATAATTATATGTGACTTTACCCCTGGAAATGTTTTTTTTTCCTAACAAAAATTAAACTGCATAGATAAATCCTCCTAAGAGTATAAATAGCGTGCAAAGCAAAGCCTAAATTATTTAACAACCTATTGGTTCACAAAAAATTTACATAAGACCACTACTTTGCTAACCGAATCTTCCTAGCAACAAAAAGTAAAAGCATAATTCGGTACAAAAAAAGCAATAAAAAAATTAAGTGACTATAATGGACTTGATCAAACATCTATGTTTTAATTTATATAATATTATCATTTCAATTTACATGGTGGCTATTTTAAAAATTTTGCAAATTGGTAATAGTCAAAGAAGGTGGCAATTGGACCGCCGCCATAGGCGTATTATTTAATTCTCTTTTTGGGTTACGGTAAATAAAGGAAAATTGATTTACTTAGAAATAATAATAATAACAAAAGACAACATAACAACATGAAGAATAAAGTATCTGATAGATCTGGCTGGACACAGCTCTTGGTGCTAAAAGCTATTTGAAAATAACGTTCGAGTACTTACATTATAGTTTACCAGAAAGTATTGTGTATGTACTGGAAAGCTTGAATGCTTTGAAGTCCTTGTTTGTTACAAAGGCTGCTCTAACACTGTCACCTTTTTTGGATGCATCCGTATATATGTTACCGTGAAAGACCGAAAGTAGTGAATCTTAATATTCGCCGGTGGATGTCGATAAATGTCAAATGCCTTTGTGAAAGTCCGAACATTTCTTAATTCTATTATACATTCGGACTTTCACCGGTATATGTCGACAAACACAAATGAGGTCCGGAAATCTCGGACACTGCAAGTCACGGCAAGTTTTTAGACGGTTCCAGTCCCTTGTTTCAGTTAGCTTTGTCTTCGTCAGTCTAACGCAACGATTGACAGCGCTCCCTGACCTAATTTAATTTTCTTATTAGAAATTATAATTTGTATTCAATGGCTACTACAGTGAATCGTGATGAATTTTTAGAAAAGTTACATGCCCTAATTGGAAGTAAACGAGAAGATAATTGTTATTATTTTTCACAAGGAAAGTACTCTAAAATCGTTTCTGAAGTAATTTCTGCTAAAAGTAAGTGTAGTACACCTTTGGACTACTTACAGACGTTTAAAACGTTTTGACATTTTAAAAGTTAGTGATGAAGAAAAGTTAATTGTGGCATTAAAACCAGGAGAAACAAATATCCAGTATTAGTCACTAATGATGAGTTGTTTACAATACTTTCTGAATTTCACATAAGACCAGGCCATGGAGGAAGAACACGAATGCTTGAAGAATTGCAAGTTAGATACAAAAATATTACTTATGAAGTTGTAATGTTGTATTCAATTTTCTGTAAACAATGTCAAATAAAACATAGTGCGCCTAAAAATGTATTTTTGTGAAACCAATGCTCAGTTCCGAATTGAACACTAGATGTCAAGTCGACATGATAGACTTGCAATCACACAGGGATGGTGATTACAAGTTTATAATGGTATATCAAGATCATTTAACCAAATTTGTCCAGTTACGACCTTTAAAAAGCAAGAGATCAGAAAAAGTATCATATCACCTTCTCCAAATTTTCTTAACATTTGGTGCTCCCGCTATATTGCATTCGGATAATGGCAGAGAGTTCAAGACAGTGCAAGACAATGATTCAAACAAGTGGTCAGAAGGTTTGCCGTTTGTCCAATTCGCCAAAAACACAACTTGTCACGAATGAATACGCCAGAGTCCTTATGAAGCCCTGTTTGGCGTTAAACCAAAAAGGGGTATAACATCGTCATCACTCCCTCGCGAGCAAATTTCAAACATTGAGACCGAAGAACAGCTAGAAGCTTATGTTGAAACAGACATGGATAATGAAAATACCATTGGAGCTGATCCGCAACCTGGCACGTCTTCATCTCAAGCACTGACTGACCCGCAACCTGACACGTCTTCATCTCAAGCACTGACTGATCCGCCACTTAGCACATCTTCATCTCAAGCACTGACTGATCCGCCACCTAACAAATCTTCATCTCAAGCACTGACTGAATAACACGAGCTAATTTCTTTAAAAAGAGTAGCTACAAAGGAGAATCTTCGACGTCAAGCAACAAAAATATTGCGAACCCCAAAAAAAGTTTCCTCCTGCCCAAATTGGTGATACCGTAAGAATTTAAGTCCCTGATGTCGACCGTGGTCGCACATACCCTCGAAATGTGTTAGCGGTTGTTGTTGGAATAGAGGATTCAGACTTTTATAGATTAGCTAACAAAAATGGTACCTTGAAGCAGCTTTTCACCCGTAATCAGTTCGTAATTTGTAGAGAAAAGTTACTTTCCATGGACGAAGTTTCAACAAAAGAAATGTCGCTAAGAGAAGCAGCTTCTACTAATTCAAAAAGTGAAGAGCAAGGCTATACACGTTGTAACTGCAAAAGGAAGTGTTCCACGACTAAATGCAGCTGTAAAAGCAAGGAACTTTTGTGCAATTCGAAGTGCTACGGTAGTTTAAGTTGTTGCAATAAATAAGATGTTGTTCTTATTTTTTATATTTCATTTTATATTTTTATGTTCTACTGTTTGTTTTAAGTTCAACAAAGTCCTTTTCCGCAAATCGCTAGGAAATTTTGACATTCCTGTCAAAATTTCTTGAAGAAAAAGTCAGGACTTCCTTACTGTAAGGAAATGTCATTTCCTTACTGTAAGGAAATGATATTTCCGTACAGTTGTTAGTGTTCTACATAAATGATTGAAAACACATTGCTTATAAGGAATTAATTTATATTTTGAAAACATCAAGTCATTGCTGAATACATTTTTAAGATCAATTTGTTATATTTACAGTAATTTGACAGTTAGTACAATTATTGAACATTGGAGGAACACTCTTAGAACTATGAGAAACATTTTGGACAACATGCAGGGCGGTAGGGTCATTTTGTTGAATATTTTGTACTGTGAAAATTTTATTTGCCACCTCAACCTTATTGTTAAGCGATTCTTCGATATATCCTTCAGCAACGTTTGATGACTTCCATCCGCCATGCCTCTTTAAACTAGTTATGTCGGCACCAGAGTCAACCAATATTGTTGCAGAAGACCGACGAAAGCAGTGACCAGTATATTCTGTCGGATTTACCAAGTTCAAATAAGTAGCAACTATTTTAGGCATTTTTCTAAATTGATGAATTCCTACCACTTGTCTACAACCCTTTCCGCTTTGATATTTAAAGAAAAATCGGTCACTGTTCATATTTTCTGGTCTTAACGAAACATACTTTCGATAAACATTCAAGTAGATCTGATTAATTACAAATGATCTTGGTTTGTTGGTTTTCGAATCAGGTATGCTGATTAAAAGCTTAGATTCTAAGTCTTCTATATCGTGTACAGTCATTCGGACTAACTCATCCATTCTACAGGCCCCAGAAATACCAAATATTACAGCCACCTAAAAAATAAATAAAGCTATAATCTAAATAGAAATTAAAACCTTGTAAATTACCTTAATCATTAAATTTTCTTTATCTGGAGCTTCCTGGATAAATTTTTCAATTTCTTCCTTCGTTAAAATCTTAGATTTCTTTGCCCTATAACCTTGAGCTTGCCGTTTCAATAAAGAACGAAGTTTTGAGTATGTAGATATATCTACATTGTGTTTAAGTGCAAGGGTTGACTTCAGCATTGAATAATTGGCCCATAATGTTGAAGATTTCATCTTTAAACAAAGGTCTAGGAAGTATGCCATTACAACATTTTCTGAGAAAGAACTCGTATTTTTACTAATGCGATAATCCATAAAACGTCTGTATGCATTTTCGTACTTTTCTCTTGATTTCTTTGGCAATAACTCTAATGAAGCAGTATTCACTGCCTCAACCAGCTCTGGAGGAGTCCCAGGAATGGAAATTTCATCATCACTTATCATTTTACTTTCCAGAACACCAGCAATTAAATTTATAAGCGTCAAGTTTGACAATTCAACCTCAATACGTTTCCATAGTAACCCAAGTAATTTTATTAGGAATTTCAAAGCACCATTTATTTGGGAATAAAATTATCGCGTTTTTTTTTAAATCAATCAATATCTGTCGAATTTTAAACGATTTGCGGAAAAATAGTATGTTTACCTCGCAGGAAAAGCCACATTCCTGGACTGTGTGTTGCTAAGTCTCGGCTTGCGCCTCGACTTAGCAATCTTCACAGTCGTCCAGGAATGTTAAGCTTTTCCTACCCGGTAAACAATGTACTATTTCCCATATTATTTTAATAAATAAAGACCTATGGATTTTTTTTTGTTTTTATTAAAAAAAAATTCATCCTGAATGTCGACAATCGCCGGTGTAAGTTAGAAATAATGAAATTTCAACAATATTTCGGATATATGTCAAGCAACGTTGAGAATGTTGACATTCACCGGTGTATCTCGACATTCACCAGATTTCGGTCTTTCTCGGTAACATATATAGAATATGTCCCCCTAAGTTGGAATCATATGGAAAACTTTTTTATTATTAATTTTAGGTGGTAAAAAAGTCATTCAGTCAAGAAAACATTTTTGTATTCTGTGTAAAATTTTTATTTTAAAATTGCAAAGCGCTTTCGGCGGTTAAGCCATCATCAGTGCCATACCTGCAAGTAAGCAATAATCGTTGGAAAACTTTTAAAAAATTAGAAAAGAATTACTTAGGTACTCGTCAGATATGAAACAAGAAACCTAGTCAAATGTCTACAACAAATAATCTTTTATCTTTTTTGGTTTGGTATCATATTTGAATAATACGTTCTCATTAGACTTTAAAATCAAATCTGTTCCTTGATTTAGATGGCCGATTTTTGGTTTTAGGGGACTACCGGGTCACAATTTTTATTCATCAAAATTTGTTATTCGAAATCAGGTTCAGATAATTACTCTCATTTATTCACACAAATATTTTATAATTTTAAAATTAATTTATTTGATTTTGGAATCTCTCTTAACCTATTTGTGAATTTTTCTTTTTTGAATTAGATTTAGCAATGGGTTCTCATTAGACCCTTAATCTTTTCCGGCATCTTATGATTTGATTGGTTCTCATTAGACCTCAATATATCAAATTTATTTATAGTTTATTTAGAAAATTCACATATTTGGTTTTGTGACATTACTAGATCAAAGAAAGTTTTTTACAATAATTTTACTTTTATGCTCATGTTGTATAGCTTGAGTTCTGTGTCCACTTGAATTGTCATTTGTCACTTTAGTTTTAAATTGAAGTAGTGTCACTTCGTCTTCCGGTCTACTAACACGTGTTCGTGTAGTGGCTGAAGAATTTAATAAAATTAAAAATGTTCATAATATGAATACAATTTAACCCCAATCAGGGGATAATTAATTTTTAAAAATTTTAAATTTAATGTAATTTTAATAGTGACGTTAATGTGTTGTAGACATTTGACTAGGTTTCTTGTTTCATATCTGACGAGTGAGTAATTCTTTTCTAATTTTTTAAAAGTTTTCCAACGATTATTGCTTACTTGCAGGTATGGCACTGATGATGGCTTAACCGCCGAAAGCGCTTTGCAATTTTAAAATAAAAATTTTACACAGAATACAAAAATGTTTTCTTGACTTTCTAGTCATGTGTATTCAGCTATAAAGATATTCAAAAAAGTCATTCTTCATAAAAAGTTCTGCATTACCTTAAACCTATAATAAATTTATCAAATATCAAATTTTTCAAAAAATATGAGTTTTACCCAAGAGTAAAGTACCTTTAAATTTGAAAATATCCAAAAATGTTGCTAAAAAAGTTGGATATGACGAAGCATTAGTATGAGAAAAAATTGAATTTGTTTGTTTCTAACATTAATATGCTGTTAATTTTGTAGCCTAGTGTTTGAATGTATTTTATTATTTGCATTTTATTATTCCGCGTTTTAAATCTTAATACTTAATGACAAAAGAAGATCGCCCCCTGTGCCAGTTATGTTCTGTTTATCTAACTGTTAAACACTTCCTAGTGGAATGTTCCCGCTACCAAAGCTACCAGCACAAACACAATATAAAAGAACCACTCAGTGACATCTTGAAATTTAGTGGTGAAGTGAATACTGCGCTATCCTACCTAAAAGACATAAATTTAATAAAGCATATCTAACATGTTCTACCTAAAATGTAATATCGAATGTCATAACTGTTCAACCTAAAAATCATGAAATACTGTAACTGTGTCAATGACCTCAGCAGTTGAGACACGTTAATTAAAATAAAATTAAAAAAAAAGAATCCAAAATTATTAGAAAAACATGGAAAACCTAAAAGATTATCAAGTGATTCGTAATCACAAGAGATAAGTGTTCATTCAAAATAAAAACATTGGTAAAAAATAAAATAATCTGAAGTTTCAATTTACATGAATCTAATTACATATTTTATCGTAGTTTTCAATTCTGATCAACTTTTTTCAGTAGCATTTTTCGATATTGTCAAATTTAATGGTACTTTACTCTTGAGTAAGACTCATACTTTTTTGACACGCCTCGTATACGACTGAAAAATTTGATATTTGAGGACTGTATTATAGGTTTTAGATAATACAGAACTTTTTATGAAGAATAACTTTTCTTCTAAAATTAATAATAAAAAAGTTTTCCATATGATTCCCAGCATCATGCTTATTAATAGAAGATAAGTGGTACCTAATTTATTTTAGGTAAATGGCGTGTCCAAGGTTGAATATCGCAATAGGATAATCTGTTTGAAAAGGTTGAAGGAAATGATTCGGTATTACAATTTTTCAGATATCTGCGAATTCTTTCAGCATAATATGCAATGCAGCCGTAGTCTATTTTTGATCTTACTAATGTTCGATATACCATCGATAGAGTTTTTTCATCGGTTCCCCAGTGTTTATTGGCTAAACATTTCAGAAGATTTAAGCCTGACTGACATGTTTAAACAACTTGTTTAATGTGAGCTTTTCAATTGAGTGTTTGATCAAATATAATTCCCAAAAAGTTTATTTGTGTCTTGCATCGAAGAGTTTGGACGCAAAGTTTGGATGTGAATTGGAAACTTGAAAAATTTACGAACTTGATCTATATATTATATATATTGATAATTTAGAATTTTATTAGATTATTATGTAATAAAAATAAGTGAAAAATGAAAATAGCTGTTTTTTCTAGATTATTTTTAAATACATGCATAAATTTTAAAAAATGTATGACGTCACATCAGGAGGGGGTTATGAAAATGTGACAACCTGTGACAAGGACGGGGGGGGGGAGTTCAAATGTCCTAAAATTCGTGTAACGTACCTTATGGATGGCCTCCAATATAGCAAACGGCAAACATATATTAAGTTTTATCTATGTTTTATCTATGTAAATTACAGGGTTTTCCACAAATTACATCCATTTGGAACATTCTAATTTAACAAATATCATTCATTATTTTTAAATGTTCCCTATTTAACAATTATCTTTCATTTGGAATGGAAGTATAATAAGATGAAGACCTGCCTGATATTATTTGTGTTTTGTGGACAGATTTATACAATGATTTGTGATCAATATTACGATAAGCTATTGAAAAAATTGAATAAAACTTCAATCGATAGTCCTACTCTTTCACTAGGATGCTATAAGGACGTGTCTATTTACTTAAAGGAACTCAATTATACTATCCAAGATGGAGACGAAAATTTTTGGGCGTTACAAAGTAAGTACGATATTTTTATTCACAAATTGTCAAACTGATATTGCTATCAAGTAGAGCTTTGAACTTAATCAGCTCAAATTACAAACTTTTTCAATGAATTTGTTTCATTGCTTCATTTGATACTATTTTTTTATTTTATTCAAAAATGTAGAAAGAGCTTTTGTAACAATAAGGTAACAATAGGATAACAATTAGGTTGGGCGCCAATTTTGTTACCTCTTATTTATTTAAAAATAATAAGGCAAGATAAATTGCAACGGCGACTCAATGTGGAGAGCACCTCAGGTGTGAATTCGGAGACCAAACTAATATTAATTCAGGGAGTAGTCTTACCGGTTCGCGGGTAATCCTACTTTATTTAAGTTATTGAAGTTATATTGAAGTTAATAAGATAATAAATGAAGTTAAGAAACGAAATGAATTTAAGAAGTTAATAAATCCAGTTAAGAAATGTAATGAAAGTTAATCAACAAAGGTAAGTGGGCGCCACCCTGAATAATATTAGTCGACTAGTTTTTCACCTCACCACTCTCTATCAACAAACCTGGAAATGTTGGAAGGGAAGGAATATGAACAACGTTGTTAAATTTACAAGTTGTATAATGATTAAAAAAAATATCACAGGAAAATATAAAAAAAATGATGGTTTTTTGTGTTGAAGCACGTTGGTTTTAAAATTAGTTTACTGGTTACTTCCCTTGATTTTCCCACGTGTCTGATGGCAGGTACAAAGTTCCAGACTCAGTCTCAGTCTCAGGTATGTCTCAGGTAACTCAGGTAACTTCAGGTACTCAGTAAGTCTCAGGTAACTCAGGTAACTTCAGGTACTCAGTAAGTCCAGGTACTTAGTAAGTAGGTACTCAGTAAGTCTCAGGTAACTTCAGGTACTCAGTAAGTCCATTCACATTGAATGCACTTTAGGAAAGATAAAGTTAAAGATAAAGATAAAGATAAACAATTAAAAATTCTTGACCTTATCGGTTGATGGTTCACAGGAGAAAGAAAGCTTATTTTAACTACTCGCTATTAAATTGAACCATGCGATGAGCAATCGACATACGTTATTATATTCCTCTCCTGTTCACATGCTCCGCTTCGAGAAAGAATTTACGTATCCGTAGTGTGTTCTTAATTTCTTTCTCTGTATAGGCAACGAACATTAACATTAATGTTCGTTGGTATAGGAGAGAAGAATTGATATATTTGACAAATATCAGTGTCTACTGAACCTCACCAACGTAGATTATTCGTCGTACATTAAATGTAAAAATTTTGCCTTTTGAAGCGATCGGTGCTACAGGTTTTCGACGAGAATCACATGTTGATAGGAGAAAAGGACTGGCTACTCGCCGTCCGGTAGATATTTAAATATTACAATGATAGTGGTCAAATATAACGTTACACACCCCTACTACCAGGAAAAAAAATTTTTTTACAAAAAAAAAATTTTTTATAAATGCAAAACATAAAAATTTCATGATGCTGAATGAAAAGAAAATTATATAACACATAACTATTACCATGTGTTATCAGAAGAGAGTGAAACACTGATTAAAAAAAACATTTTCAAATTGAAGAAGGAAAAAGGAACAATTTTAAGAACCAAATAATTAATTAATAGAAAAAAGAAAGATACATAAAACTTTGAATGGTAAATTTTGAGAAGAAAGGAATAAGTACCAGGTACCTACATACAAATCAATAAGAAAATTGAATATTTAAGGTAATTAATTCAACCTTTGATTTGATGATAGATCACTGTATCTGTGAGTTCTCAAAGATAATGTCACGAGATAAGATACGAAAAAAAAATGAGACTTCTCACCAGATACATTGATTATCATCCATAAAAATTATATGGTTATCATAGGTGTTATTATATTCAATATACGTCCGTCTTTTCTTACTATTACAAAAAAAAAAATTATCCAATAAATTTAACCCAATAAAAAAATTATTAACTAAAGAAACTACTAATATAAGTTTTGGAGCAAAGCCAAGGAAGTTAATTTCACTCCCTAACAGAATATAGCTCCTGTCAAGCTAAAATTTCAAATATATTATACCATAATATAATATAATATGAACTAAAAAAAAAACAATCTAAAACGACTCATATTTTTGGTCAGATATGTGCACCACCACAGCATCACTGATCAAGAAATCGACTTCCGCCTAATGAGAAGGACCTCGCGAGAGATGTTAAGTCGCGTCGTGATCTTCAATCTCAGCTTCAGCCGAAATCCAAACCTGAAACACCATGACAATACAACACAACGTTCCTTAAATAGAGAAGCTTCTAGGATCGATAAACTAAATGAAAGAATAAGAACAACAAAAAAAGAAAAAAAAATTTTGGAACCAGCTAATACAACAAGTCCAAGGAGGCTCGATCTAACCCCCTAACAGAATATAGCTTCCGTCAAGCTGAAATTTTAGGGAATTGAAACTTACAACGGCATCCCACAACAGTACTGTTGGAAAATCCTCAGAGCGATATGTGAGCCATGTTGGCACAAACGCAGTAGCTAACCCCCCAAGTAGATTTAACTAATGACAGCAGACCTCAGCCACCTCTGTCTCCCAGGCTGATTAACCCCCCGACGCTGAACCCTGAAACACATTCCAGACCGCTCTGAGCCCTTCAACACCCACTGCTGAGAAATCCAACAAAAAAATATCAAAAAGGGAAAAGGGATGCAATAAAATATAGACAAATTGAATCCATGTCTATAAGTGAAATATCTAAATCAATCTTTCGGAATGATTATAGATAGAGATGGGTAATGAACAAGTAGATACAAAAAAATTAAGTAGACAAGATATTAGGTAAGGTATGAATGTAGATAAGCAAAAGAATTTTTGTAATGTAAGTTGATATCTCGAGCATGTAGATAAAAATGTTTAAAACAATTAAAATACTAAAAATTTTCAACAAAGAGGTAATGAAAATTTTAAGATAATTGAGAAAATTGAAATTTCAAACATTAAAATTTCAAGATAGTTAAGATAATAAAAAAAATTTGATAACTAAGACAATGAATTAAGATAATAACTTTCGATATCCCATGATATATCAGCAAATATTTAAACTAATTGCAAAGTCAAATTGCCAATGGTCTTCCGAAAAAAATTTTATATACCCTTTCGGTATATAAATACAGACAAGACATTATTTGTCTGCAAAGATAAGATAAAGATAAGTACTATAAAATATATTATAGTACAGTAGACAAGTTTCATCCCTTGTCCACTTAGATACGATAAGATACGATAATTAAGGTAAATTACGATAATTAAGATAAGATAATGAAGATTAAATATCACCCTTAAGAATACTTAGGGTATATCCGACAATTTCTTCAAATCAAGAAGACCCAATATTTAATAACCTTTGTTTGTGCACCAACAGGTTTATTAAACTTAATTTAATTTGACTATGCATTTTAAATTTACAAAATTATAATATTTATTGAATATTTGAAAATTTTCTAAAAATTTCCAACGGATTTTCTATTATAATTCTCAGATTAGAATTCCATCCGGCCAGGAAGATATTTATTACTTTACTTTTTATCCTAGAACACGAATTCTATTTTACTAATCAGTAGGGAAAGAAAGTTAAGTCATTATCAAATTTATAGTCAGAGAAAAAGAAAATCTCTACGATAAGAGAGATAAAAAAAAATATTCGAGACACCAACACACATCACAAATCGTTCATATGAAATTTTTCATCATATTTCACAAGAAAAAAACGTACCTAAGACAAAAATAAACTAGTGAAAAGCAAAGTCAAACATAGTGATAAAATATAATCCAAAGATTAAAAAAAAGACAAAATTTCGACAAATTTGACTAAGAGATAAGAGAGACAAAAATTGAAAGGGTGACTGTCAAAAATTTTCACCGGAAAGTTAGATGATATTTTTTCTAAGTTCTACCAGGGAGGTTGCCAGTTAGCATCCACAGTAGCCATTGGTCATCGCGCAAGCAAAACTTTGAAAAAAAACATCACACAAACACAGCAAATATTTTGACAGTGCTACCGATATGACACAAAGCAAATACCTAAGATGTTAAACATCTCAGCGAGATAGATAAAATTGAATATGGTTTTATTGTCGAAAAACTGAATTAAAGATACGCAAATGAAATTTTAAGATAAAGAATTTAAGAAAAAGAATTAGTTCTGTCATCTAATGTAGAGAAATATGCCACGATAAAGTAATGTTTTTCTATGTATCATTCAGTACTAAGGTAAAGATAATTTTTCGTTATTTCGTTGTGCAAAAAAACAATGTGTTATTTGTACTCGTATCAAAAGATAAAGGGACTAAGATAAATCATATATTGAGAATAAAAGTGCTACCA
>CAJUYH010005169.1:0-24204 GCA_910591685.1 Galerucella tenella
ATATATATATATATATCCATATTGTAAATAGAACGTAATTCAACGATAATAGTCGCATTATTACTTGGCGCAATTTCCAATTGATTTACCTCTTACCGTATTACGTCACTGTTGGACTGGTGTTGGTGGATAGGGATAGCCATAAGGTGACACAGCTTGAAATTGACCGTAGCCCATTGATTGATAAGCACAAGCATTGGCTGTGGGCGGCGGCCGATTTGTCTGGAAGAACTTGTTGTTAACTAAACTTTGAATGCCCGTATCATTATGTCCACCTGAAGGCATCATGAATGGTGGTGGTATCGAGTAGATACCCTGACCATTCTGATTTCCAGCATATCCGTTTTGACGTTGTCCAGTATTCATATTGCGATTGCCTTGATATCCACTTGGACGTGTTTGATACCTTGGATTGCTTTGATTACCCTGATAGCCCTGGCTGGGACAATTATTAGCCGCTGATTGATGATATCCATTTTGTTGATAGCCTCCAGTATTTTGCCGCTGTTGCTGTTGATGTTGATTATAACCATTTTGATAGCTGTTTTGTTGACGTGGTACATGGCCATTTGCCATATAACCATTTTGCTGTTGTCTGTGCATGTTTGGCCTCTCTTGATGCATAGGATTATGATGTTGATGCATACTGACGTGTTGATTGTTGTGGTTATGCCAACCAGAGCTTGATGTTGGACTTGAATTACTTCTTGGACTGGAGCTGGAATTGTCCTTGGTATTTGGACGCACATTACTCCAGCGTTGACGACCCTTTCCAAATTGCCCTCTTTGTGAACTAGCTAATTCGGCTAATTGAGGATTTATGACTTGGCCGGCTTCCTCTAACACTGATATTAACTCTTTAGCTTGTCTGGCATTGTTTGGTGTAAAGTATGCATAAGCCGTGCCAGCACTTTGACAACGACCAGTTCGTCCAATTCGATGAATGTAATCCTCAGAACTATTTGGATAATCGAAATTAACGACGTACTTTACGTCTTCAACATCAAGACCACGTGCTGCGACATCTGTCGCTACGAGAATTGCCGTTTTGCCATTTCGAAATTCCGACAAAACATAATCACGCTCCGGTTGAGACTTATCGCCATGAATAGCGATCGCCGACCAACCTTCACGTTTTATAGCTTTTGTTATATCATCAACTTTTTTCTTTGTTTCGACAAATATTATTGTCTTGTTGCCTCGGTCACAACCAATTTCACGCAATAATCCTGACAATTTGGATTCTTTTTCATGCTCTTGACAAATTTCGATAATTTGACGTATATTGTGATTAGCAGCCAATGTCAACGAGCCAATGTTGATTTGAATATAATCAGTAAGAAAATCTTCAGCAAGCGCTTGTACTTCCTTCGGCCACGTTGCCGACCACATAAGAACTTGACGATCTGGTCGAATCTGCTCGATTATTTTGCGAATCTGTGGTTCGAATCCCATATCTAACATGCGGTCAGCTTCGTCCAAAACAAGATAAGTACATCTTCGTAAATTAGTTGTGCCCTTTTCTAAAAAATCGATTAAACGACCAGGTGTAGCAATGCAAATTTCAACGCCACGTTCGAGGTCACGAGCCTGCGGTCCTTTTGGTGAACCACCGAATATGCAAGTGTTACGAATGGATGATGATGTGCCAAAGTCTCGTGCGACAGTTTGAATTTGTTGGGCAAGTTCTCGTGTTGGTGCTAATACTAATACGATGGGGCCGTCACCACGAGCCAATCGTGGCTGATTATTTATGTGTACTGTTGCTGGTAGAATATACTGGAAATATTAAAAAAAATAATTATTATCAATGTATTTGCATCGTACATATGATCCTATATACGCACTTCAATTGTCTCCCAATCGTTATATAATTGCATGACTTACCGCTAAAGTTTTTCCTGATCCAGTCTGAGCAATACCGACTAAATCACGACCACTCAAAGCAATCGGCCAACCTTGCGCTTGAATCGCCGTTGGTTCTTGAAAACCCTGTTTGCGAATTTCTTGCATCACATAGTCAGGAAAGTTGCTCTCTTCGAATGCTTGAATGGGTAATGGTGTGTTGTTACCCTTCACTGTAATTTCTTTACCAATATGATATTTTGATACATCATCAGCTGTACGACTTCTCACATTCGGATGGGGTATATAAAGATTTTTCGTGATGACTGGAAGTGACTCCATATCCCATTCAGGTTTTTTCAACAAGTCACCAGGGCACTTTTTCTGATTCTGTTTTTTGTTGTAGTTGTTCTGATTTTGCTGTTGATTATTCCAATAAGTTCCACCCATGCTCCTGTTGCCATATTCCCTGTTTCCTCTGGGCCTGTAACTCAACAGTATAGCAGAATGGGGCCAAGTATCTTTGACTCCCAATGGAGCAAAAAAAAAGTAGTAACGCAACAATTATACATACATACATACATACATACATACATACATACATACACACACATATATATATATATATATATATTCAGACGTATACATATGCTCATGTAACTATTATGAAAAATGATAAGAAAAAAACGGAAGAAACAATCATGTGAATGATTATTAATTTTACTACGATAAGCATTCGAACATAAATTTCGAGAAGTATGATAAATTGTACGAGTGAATTGGAACAAGCGAAAATGCACAAGATGGCCGGTATCCGCAGAGTTAGAAGAGAAAAAGTCGACTATGGCCTGGGTCATGATGAAATTTTACATATATGAAATATAAAAGTTAAATACGCCACTTACGAAGTTTGATTGGGATATCCGTTGCTATACATCTTAGTACAGCTTTTAGTTGTTGTAATGACGAAAGTGTTGCTTCTGTCCGTATTTCACTTAAACGTTAGCTCGTTGCCAATCAACCCTGAGAACAATGAAATGATATTTTTCATCTCAAATTTTATACAAATTGTATGATTTACATCAAATCACACTTGATGACAATCAATGCATAGTTATAATAACTGAAATATTTCAACGATGAAATGATAAAAAAGCGTGGAATGGAAAAATAATGGAGAAAACTTACTCTGGAAACCCGGTGAACAGAGTCGACAATGGCTAACAGGCGCTGGGAAGACGGAAACGGGTAACTCGACAAACTTTACCGTTGATCAGTTTGTCACGTGACTTCTCAAATGTATCACGTGATCATTTATTGGCCAATGGGATGCATGGAGGTTGTATGAAACGCCGCAACTGGTCATTATATTACTGCGCGACGCTGTCCAATGGGCATGCTCGCTCTAAAAATCGATCTCTACTCTCCGGTTTACTCCTTCGATTCCCTTTCCATCCTTTGTTCTTATTTTATATACTACATTTTACCATATTGTCATGTATAACATCTTCACATGTTCAATAGCATATAATTAATTCATGTCAATTATATGCGATCACAATTTCAACTTTTATTTTAATTATCACGGGGCAAATAGTGATGAAAAAATAGAAAATTATGAAGAAGAGAAACACACGATATATTCCGACCAATAAATTTTTATTTGGTACATTACAACTAAATACTGTACATTATTGAATTGTTTCATTCCTTTGTAGTTATCCAATTTCATATGAATGAATCATAATTGATAATGGATCACAATAGATACTGTATATGTATAATTATTAATATATCCCATCAAAATTGTTCGAATCAGTATAATGGTACAAGTACAAACATTCACGTTATAAAACTCAAATACATAAATAGTTGAGAATGAGAGTAAAAATAATATTAATTAATATAATCATCAATATTAGTCGCGACAATAAAATCAGATGAAATGATAAAAAGTTTTCGAAATTACAATTGGATTAATTCCTTTTCTTTTATATTATTATAATCCATAATTAATAATCCGTGTGATTAGTAACGATGCATTTCGCTTCCATTTAAAAGTATTCATGATGTAATGCTCGCTCTCGTATTATTTGAGTTGAAGTCTACCATAGTTGATCATCTCTCACTACTCCAGTAACTTTTGCCAATTACTTCTGAAAAAATAAAAATTTTACACATTTAAATGAAAAGAACAAAAAAATATCGAGACAGAAACGTTATTTGGTATTTTTCAACCATTTGAAGGACTGATTGTCCCATTTCTCTTGTAATAAAAACAATGAAGGGTAGAGAGTGTGAGAGAGAGGCGTTACATTAATAATTTTTTGGAGTTGTTTGTGTAATTAAATAATTTTAATTGATTGACACCATATACTCTATGATAAATTGGGTGGCAATCTCCCTGTCTCAATAGCACGATTCATCAAGTCAACATTGACGGCAAATAAAAAATTGATCAAAAGCATCTCCATAAATATAAAACCAATGGTATATACATAGTTTAGAGGTTACAAATTAGTAATTGGTGGCTCCAGCAGAGAGCCCTGGTACTTTGTGCTATCCAAATTGGAATATATGGCAAAATGGACTTGACGTACCGTGTTCGGGTGATCTCTAAACAAACCTTGTAGCAACGAATATGATGACAGAGAGGATAGTAGGCCCGCTACTGATGGATGCCATTGATGGAATGCAATGCCGGCAGAGGCGGCGGCGCATAGCACGTTAAGCTATTGTGATAGCTACCTCCGCCTCCTTTGGCAGGCGGTGGCTGTGAATCTATCATGTTTATGCCAGGCGACGATCCGCCATCATCGCGGCGTTGGTGGTAACTTGTGGCTAATATTGACCCCGGTCCATCCTCACGAGCCATCATTGGGATATGTGCGAGATGAGTCACCCTCTCTGATGGCCATTTCTCCGGTTCAGGAGGCAGAGGTGGCAATATTACCGGAAGAGGAAGTGGCGGTATGGAATGAAGCTGGGATGGAGAAGGCAATGAAGGAGGTAGAGTACGCTTTATTATCAATGTCCGAGTCGAAAAAGTGTCCTCACCCGTTGGGCTGATCGACGACTTGCCTGTGTGATTGTTCACTGGACTCCGACTTCTTGAATAGCTTCGGCTGTAGCTTCGTTTACCTCCACGACCGTTACGCTCTTTGCTGTGACTTCTACTGTGACTTCTCGAATAGCTGCGATCCTTTCCACTGCGCGAACCACGAGTACGCCAACGATTCCTACCTCCTGTATTAAATCCGCCGACTGTTGGCAAATTCATTCACAACACGTTACATTCATTAATTTATTATTCATGGCGAATTTTGGAATTTGTTTTGCTTAATAAGGATTACCTTTGTTTCGACCGTAACCACCCGCAGCCCGACTGTCTGCAAGTTCGTGTAATTTTGGATTAATTACTTGATTTGCTTCTTTCAGAACTTGTATCAAATCATTTGCTTTGTTTGAGTTGTTTGGCGTGAAGAATGTGTATGCTGTGCCAGTTTTTTGTCGGCGACCTGTTCGGCCAATGCGATGTACGTAGTCTTCCGAACATGACGGATAGTCGAAGTTTATCACAAACTTAACATCTTCAACGTCTGAAATGGATAATTTCAATTAATACAGTATTTCGTGTTGATTATGTCATTATTGCCATAGAGGTTCAGTTTTATCTCAGTAGCATCGTGTCAATAGTCATAAATTTCTTATTTATATTAAAAAAAAAAAAAACAACGCGTGTGATATGACTTTCAACGGATGTATATTATCTATCGCAATATTACCATAAGCTACAGTCACTCCGATATCAAAGATATAATTGCAATTCCCATTGTCATTGAATTTAACTCTGAAATCTCGTGTTGAATTTTGAAATTATGATATACGTAGATAGAAACGGAACGGCTATATCTATTTATTTTTCAATAGCAAATAGTATGAATAGCCGCGTTACAATTCATCGATTAATTGTTCAATTTTGCAATAAAATAAATATTGGATAAAAACGAAAAAAAAAGTAACGTTCACAAAATATCTATATACTTTTCTGTTTAATAGGTATCAACGTTTAGAGAAGGACCGAAGCTTATGACTGCAGTGTTCTAATAGTTAGAAAAAAATTTATTAGTGTAAAAATAAAGAGAATGGAAAATCTGAAGGAAATGAGAAAATGGATTATTAAGTGAAATGAAATGAGTGAAGGACGGATAAGTGGATAAGTGAAGAAAAATTAGAGACAAAGAGTGAAAAATAAGGATGAGACGAAAAGAGACAGATAGATAAAATTGTAGAGATATGATATGTAATTGATATGAAATAATTTGATTGGACTATCATACTAAAGTAAGGCAGCGGGCGAGTGTCGCTAGCAACGTACGGGCAGGGCCTGGCTGTTTGCGCTCGCTCCAGCTATAGCCTCCGCCGCCCAGTTGCTAATGGGACCCACGAGAGGCCTTGGCATCCACTAGCTAGCATGCCATCGCCTCATTGTTGACCGGCGTTGGGCGGTTAGCTCGAGAGATAAGTTCGAGAGGCCAGTAGACATGGGAAACTCTAGACTGGCAACAACGACTCGGCCAGCCCAGATGGCCAACGACGTAGGCGTAGAACCGAGATATCCGGGGATCGGAGGCAGATTAATGCGGGCCTGATTAGGCCCAGAGTGGCCCATCACGCAATTGGCGAATAGAGGCACGCGCAGCAGCCACCGCAGACAATGCAAACTAGTGCACCACCGAACAAATAGACGGCGGAGCACCCCCGTTTGCTTTGCATTACCCCGCGTGGACCTGCGCGCAATGTGCCTCTGCAATCCAAACAAACAATCCAGCCCCGTTAGCTACACATCTTTACCTGTTTTTCGTATTGTATATCATATCTTTTTTTATATAAACTCATTTTAATTTATTCATGGTCCCAATTGTAAAATGTTTTGTTATATGCATATACGTGTACCAAAAAATATATATATATATATATATATATATTTATGCACACATATGGAAATTATATACATTTTATGTTGCGGATAAATTTGATCGTTACATTATTGACTTAATCAATAGATAAAATTAATTGAATTATGAAATTAAATCGTTTGATCAATAATATATGTAATTAAGAAAGTACTAGTGTATACAATGCTATTTTATACACTACTGTATAGTTGAAAATTCAATAAATATCATCTAATTAAATGTAATTAGTGGCGAAATGAATTGTCTAATTACCGAGTCCACGTGCGGCTACATCAGTAGCGACAAGAATGGGAGCTTTACCCGATCGAAAATCTGACGAGAAAAAAAGAAAAAGAAGAATACGAGCATGAAAAATTATACATTTGTTCGCAATAAAAAAAAATATAACAGCAAAATACCTTGCAACACCCAATCACGTTCTTGCTGGGTCTTATCACCGTGAATACATACAGCTGGCCATCCATCTCGTTTCATTTTCCTCGTAATTTCATCTACTCTACGTTTTGTTTCGATAAATACAATAGTTTTATTCTCTTTCTCCGCCATTATCTCCTTGAGCAGTGTACTCAATCTAAATCAATAGTAATTGTAACAACATTATTTTGTGAATAAAATATGTGAATTCGTAATAAAATTTACACAGTGGTCAATACGTACTTATTTTCTTTTTCATAATCTTGACAGACGTCAATTATCTGTAATATATTGTGATTCGCTGAAAGTTGAAGTGACCCCACATTAATTTGTGCATAATCTTTAAGAAAATCTTCTGCAAGATTCTTGACTTCTTTTGGCCATGTTGCAGACCACATTAATGTTTGCCTGTCCGGACGAATTTGTTCAATGATTTTTCTTATTTGCGGCTCAAAGCCCATGTCCAACATCCTATCAGCCTCGTCCAAAACTAAATATGTACATCTTTTTAAATTTGTGCGACCTGACTCCAGAAAATCGAGCAATCTCCCAGGAGTTGCAATGACAATCTCTACTCCACTATCGAGATCCCGCGCCTGTGCACCCTTTGGTGCACCACCGTACAGACATGTATTTCTTATTCCTGACGTATGTCCAAAATCATCAGCGACTTGTTGAATTTGTTGAGCGAGTTCACGTGTGGGTGCGAGAACCAATGCAATAGGTCCATCTTTACGACTAAGCTTCGGTTGACTATTGATATGAACAATAGCCGGCAATATATATGATAATGTTTTGCCCGAACCGGTTGATGCTATTCCAACCATGTCACGTCCACTGAGAGCAATTGGCCATCCTTGAGCCTGTATTGACGTCGGTTCTTTGAATCCTTGTCTCCTAGAATAGTGCCAGATATTATAGATCATGAGAATGTACAAAACATAAATCCAATGTGTGAGATCAAAATTTCTCTAGACACCATATTGGCTAATGTACTCACTTGATTTCCTTCATAACATAATCCGGAAATCCGGCTTCATCGAATGTGAACACTGGATTAGGTATATTCTTTCCACGAAGTGAAATTTCTTTTTCACGTCGATACTGTTCTATCAGACGCATATCACGATGTAATACTGTGTCGTTCGGTATATAAAAATCCTTCTTGAATGGTTCCAAACGGCCTAGATCCCATCGTGGCTTTCTAAGATTAGCTCCTGGTTGATTACGTCCACCTCGATTACTTCCATTTTTGTCACGAATACTCGTTCCACCCCATCCACGTCTGTCACGCGGAGATCGGCTTCGTGAACGAGTTCGAGATCTTCGACGTCTATCTCGTTCTCGACTACGGCTGTTAATAGTAATTTTTATTAATATTAGCATTCAGTATGAATTCATTGAGCCTATTGTTTATTCTATTTCATCATTAGATACTAAATAGTAACAATGTACCTTTCACATTCGTCCTGCACGAACTCTCTATAATCGCAAAATCGCCGTTCGCAACAAAATTTTAAGCAATTGACAATAATGAAAGTGTATATGTCGCGCGAGGGACGCGACGCACACACATATTATTACATTCATTTGGAAGCCCCTATATTTTCATTTATCTTAATAAAGCTATGATTAATTCTACATACCTTCTATAGCGACCCATGACTTTTAAATATTATTGCACTCAGTCACTTATTATCTTTCAATGTCTATGCGACATAAGAAATTACTTTGACGGTAATCATGTAGAATTATTAAAGAACCGTAATGACGTCGAAACACAAAAAAAATCAGGCATTCGCTCTCTCCGCTCGGCTGCGCTCTACAAGCTCAGTGAGTCCATACTCAAAGCAGTATACAAATGTATACATATTGTACAAATGCATATATATATATCGATAGATGTACACTATCAGCCAAAATACTAACTAAAATGGAACGATGCGGGCTGAGAATTTTCCCACTAGAGGTCGTTGAACAATACTGATTGCCTTAGACGGGGTCGTCGAAAAGTAAATATATGTATGTGTATGCATATATGTGAATACTCTAAGTGTGCACCCATGCAAAATGATTTGAATAGAATTCAATTAGAATACAAGGCGGAAGACTTTTCTATATTTTAATGACAAAATTCAATTGAATATGATAATGAGTAACAATCTGGGCGCTTTATTGTATATTTTTATGCATTTATTATCAATGCTATATCTGTACTTAACGTGTATGTACATTCATAATAATAAAATGAGAAAGAGTATGCTAGCGGTGAAAAGAAAAGAAACAGACAATACGTAAGTTTATTTATGCCGACATAAATTATTGATGTAGGTTAATTTCTGGGTGCTGCACTACTGTTTCCAGGTGCAACTGACATTTCTCCACCCTGCGAACTGTCTCGTTGCGGACACTATGAATAGTACAATAAAATTAATAATGAACCATGAAAATTATTAACTAAATTGTTGTATATTATACCTTGACGTGAATCTGGTGCTTTAAAATAGCTGCCCGCAATATTAACATTCTCGTACGTCGTTGATATTCTTTGCCAACGCTTATAGACTTTTCAAAGGTAGTGCTTCGCTGATCAACGTCTTTGGCGTACAAAATCTGTGAAAATATTCTCATATCATGCTGCAAATATATTTGTAAGGCGATAAAGATATCGATGAATCATTATTAAATATACCTTGTTGTGTGAATCTATGCGAGCTTGTATCTGTCCATCGAGAATAAGTTGCATTAATTCGTCCTCTAATGCTGGAACACTTCGGTTAAATGCAATGGCCATTCGTCGCATATCCGCACTTAAATACGGACTGAAATACTGTATCAAAGCTCTATTGCGAATTTGTGTGTATAGTGTGTTAACGTGCGGTGCTATATACATATCCAACAATATGTTGTCACGAATATCATCAAGTAATTTCAGACATGATGCATATTTTGATTCGTAAAATTTAAATATTATGTCACGTAACTGTGGCTCAAGTTCGAGGAACAGTTTGAATGAGCTGCTGAAGATAACCTGCTTCTGTAATTCGTGTCGATCAAAAGTAGCCAGAGCACAGAGACCACCATAAAGTGCCACATTCCCCGAAGACAATAATTCTGGACAATCACAGTGATCCAATGAAGCTTGTAAAAAGTGTTTGGCTGCCATTTTATACTTTCTCATGGCCAAAGCCGCAAGACCAGCAGCAACTTTTAATTTTGTTATGATTGATTGATTATTGTCCTTGCCTTGGACATCCGGGAATTCAGGTGCATTTTCGGCTTTCGCCACATAAGTGAGAACATGTGTCCAATTTTGAAGATAAACTGAGACCTTAATGACATTCAGGCACATATTAACAACGTGTTTGCCACTTGTCGAATAGTCTCGAGCTCGCGAATAACATTTTAGTGCATTACCCAAGTCACCACAATCCAAATAGTGATCTCCTAAATCGTCATGACCTCTTCTTATACTCTCTTTGATCGAATTACTACGATAATTTTTTAAATCTGTATCTAACTTTTCCAATTTGAGTGCTGCTTTCTTTGAACGTGACTCAACCCACATTTGATTGACAGTTGGAATATCTTGCGATGTCGATTGTGTTGCGATATCCGGTAATCCTGGTGTTCCCAATGCGTGAAGCAGCTTTTTATGTAACACTTGATAAAGAGAAACATTATAGGTCGTCATCACATGGGTTATTGCCATTTTGAAAGCTTCAATTCGTAAACTTGGGCAGTGATCAGCAATATAAATAAGCCTATACAGTTTAGCAAGGCCGGTATAGCTGTTGGCGTACACTTCGAGATCCTATTGTGTAGAAATTCTTAGTAAAACAACTGGAAGAAGTGAATAATTGTGAAAGTGTGTTTGTTCTTTTCACGTACCAATGTTGGATTTTCGACAATGTACGGCTCCTCTTCGGTATTATCATTGTCCTCTGGCGGAGCATCAACTTGCATCGGCTCCACTGCATTTTGTTGAACGAATGAAAACATTTTGCCGTTCTAATTACCCACTGATTCCCTCGTGTTGTTGAAGGATTTTTTTGTATCTAAATAATAAGTTTGATAAATAATATAATATCCAAAAGTTTTTCCGAGACGAGAATCAGCCGGTAGCTGGTGACACGCTGGAGAAATGCACTGATTTAAGCGACCTGTCAAAACTAACCTCGCTTTGAATTACACTCTGACCCAATATGTTTACTACAGCCGCGTATATCTATGAACATGTAAAGTTATTACTTCAAACAGCATGGCTATCTAATACAAAGATACACATAAATATTGAATTAAAGGCAAACGTCAGTTATGCGTGGATTATCCACCTAATATTTTTTATGTAATATCTTTATATATTATTTTATATTTAAAAAAGAACAGGTATGTTCATTTGAAGGAATAAAACATATCCATCCAATATATATGTTGGCATTAATTGTACTGACAATGTATATCATTACGCGCGCGCGATTATTTGAAAATTGACGTGAATTATAGAGCAGTAGAATTGAAAGTTCATCATTTTTTAACAACAAGTTTATGATATTATTGAAATGACCAACGATTACTTACTGTCTATTACAATACATTGACGAAAGTTTTAATGATGGAAAACATAGTATTGAACTATTTTCTTGCGGCGGATTTGTTTCCAGTCATTCACACATCCTCATATAGAATTGGTTGGATTGAAAATATATATTGTGGAAGGGGAAACATACCGAAGTAAGCCGAAGCCTATCCGTTGGCTGTATGTAACGAGTATAACATCAATATATACATATGTTTGTATATACAGATTATAGAGTGATCTCACTATTGTCGTCCTCTCAATCGTTGTATTTATATTTTGCAATTACCTTTATATATATATATATATATATATATATATATTCACGGCCTCTCACTGTATACATTCACTGTAGCTACAAAATTTTTCAGCATCAACTTCATTCAATTTTATCAAATTTTTTACTGTGATGTTTTACATTACTTATGCTAGAGAATCTTTGACAGATATTATTGAGTTATTTACCGTTTGTGTAAGAATAATATTAAATTGAGAGAATATATATAAGATAAAAATTACAATTACAAATTGTCTCTCATTGTATACATCGCACAGTTGAACAATTCAATTGCTTGAATGAATATACTGAGCGCAGTACTGGTTAAATAAAATGACTGAGAATATAGAAGAAACTGTCAGTGAACTCCCTAACGTTGGAGATCGAATAGATTGCGATGGGTACCGTGGAAATGTATGTTATATTGGCCCAATTCATAATACTAATGGTGTGTGGTTAGGTATAGATTGGGATGATCCGTCACGAGGAAAGCACAGTGGTACCCATCAGGAACAAAAATATTTTGAAGCACGGTAACTCATTTTTTTCTGTTATAAATTAATCAGACAGTTGTCGAAGATTTAATGTATGCAATATCCTCTTATACCTCTATAGACATCCAACTTCCGGATCATTTGTGCGTCCAAACAAAGTTAAATTTGGAGTATCGTGTCCAGATTCTATAAAAAATCGGTATGGTTTGATCAATGACGAGTTGGCAGGTGTTGATAGGAAAAGCATCACCAGTTTAAAACTTGAAATTAACGCACCCTTTTTGGAAATGGTTGGCTTCTCCAAAGTAAACAAAAAACAAAGTACTTTTGATAAATTGCAAATGGTATCACTGAGAGAACAATGTGTTTCCAATGCTGGTACTCCAGGCGAACTCGGACAACTTTGCCCTAACATTATCGAACTTGATATATCTAAAAACTTAATTAACTCTTGGCGAATAGTTGGTGATATTACTGGTCAATTGAAAAGGCTCATTAAGCTTGACGTTAGGTAAATTGATAGTGACAAACTGTTATGTCATTGATTTTTACAATGATAATAATGCATTTTGCATTCAACTTTTCAGTGAAAATAATTTGCCTACCAAAGAGAGCTGCGACAATCTAAACACTGCATTTTCATGTGTTATTCAATTAACGATGGTACGAATGAATTACGACTGGACAGATATAGAATGGTGTACAGCAATGTTCCCAGCGCTTGAAATTCTTTACGTGCCGTTCAATAATGTGACTACCATAAGTCGCCTCTTGCCCAATTCCAATATGTCGCAAATTCGTGATTTGTCATTAGAAAATAATGATATAACAAGTTGGAAAGAAGTATTGAAGTTAGGCGAACTGGAATGGTTTCTCATTTGTTATATAAATATGATTTGGATGAAATAATAGAAAGTATTGTGAAAACAATGATAATTAATGATATTTTTCAGTTTGGAGAACCTCAATTTAAACTCAAATAGGCTGGACAACGTGAGATTACACAGTGAGCATGCAACGGGTAAAACATCCTTATTTCCTGCATTGCGACACTTACATTTGTCCAAAAATTGCATATTCGAGGTTAAATATGATTATATATAATGTTACAAAATATGTATGGAAAAATTGGTAATTAATTTATTTATAAATGATTATAGTGGCGATCAATTAGTGAATTAGAAAAATTGCAAAATTTACAAGATTTAAAATTGCGGAGTAATCCTATTGTGGACAATGGGGAACCAGGAGCTGTTCGGCAATTGATAATAGCACGGATATCGAAATTAAAATTACTCAATAGCACTGAAATCACACGTGATGAAAGAAATGGCGCCGAGTGGGATTACTTGAAATTATTTGCGAGGGAGTGGTTACAGGTGGATGTCGACGGTATGGATGATCGTAAAGAAGAATTTATATGTACCCATCCGCGATATCCTGCATTGATTAAACGTGAGGGTTTTTTCATGAATATTTTTATATGTTATCATTGTCTCGATAATTATCATTATTACTGCATATGTTTTAATTAAGAATGTGGCGGTCTTGAAATTCCGAATCCAGCAGTCAAATTGGAAATGAAATCTGACGTGATAACAATTGAGTTTGTGCCCATGAATGAAACGTCAAAAACTCCAAGTACAAAAAAAAAACTCCTCAAAGATATGGATGTACAGAAGCTCATGGGAATTGCCCAAAGGTTATTCAAAACCTGCGGAAGGATTCCGGTATTGTCTATTCAATCTGACGTGAGTGCTATTTATATATGGCATTTATAATAATATAAATTTTCAAACAATTGAATTGTGATGATGAAATGAATTTATAGCGAACAAACAGTGAAACTCCCTTGGATAAGCCACTACAACAATTAAATTATTACTCTATTCAAAATGGTGACCGCATATTGGTACGCTGGTAATAGCATCACAGCTGAATTCAAGAATAATAAATAATTGTGAACATATTTTGCTATTATTAACAGCAGTTGTAATTCTATTAATTACTATGTTTTAATTTTAAAAAAATTCATTTTTCATACATAATAATTTAGTTTTGTGATATTTCTTTCGTAAAAAAAAAAAAAAAAAAATTATATATCTAGAAAAATAGGGGGAAATATCTTTAATTTTGTTGAGCCTTTTGCTCAATTTTACTGGCTTCTTCCTTTTCAAGCTGTTCTTTTGTCAATAATGACAAGCCCAACTGATCCTCGCGTGTGAATGGCTGAGCCATTTGTCTCAACCATCGTTTCGAAACCTGTCAATGAATTTCAATCGTTCAACATGAATATGATCGACTATCCGACGATAAATCATATATGAATTATCAATAACAATTATTACCTGTATCGCTTCTTCTGTTGACAAATTACATAGACTATCATTGAGATGTTCCTGAATCCATTTAGGTAACTTGGTTCGTTTATCAGCTCTGGAAAATCTCTGAAAATTGAAATAATCACGCTTGATAACAAATTCTATGAACTTTTTTGTGAGATGGGATACGAACCTTGTCAGCAAAGACCATTATACCGTAATCTGTTTTTCCTCTTATAGCTCGTCCCACACATTGAGCAGCGTGCCGCATTGCATCAAACGTTAAAAAATCATTCTCCCTTATCTATCAATTGACAAAATTAATAATACATCAAATGACTAATTACATATGCGTGATAATAGTAAAAAATTATTTGGATGAAGTTCATTTACTTGAAATTGGTCACGAAGATATTCCAAGCGTGCTTTCAAAATACGCGATTGCGTGTAAACGTATGGTATTCCAAACATAAGAACAGCTCTGCCTAAATGATGGTCAAAATCCACACCTTCTGACACTTTACCTCTCGCTACTGACAATAAAACTGCTCCACGACCATTTTCGCAAGCTTTGATATAATTAACCAGAGCTAAACTTGTTTCTGCCGAATCCTGAGTTTCAATGAACAAAAGTTTGTGTCTTTGCAATTGATCAACGACCCCTTGATTATACCTGAAATGTTAATGATAATCTCGTACACTAATTATGAAATATCAATTTTCTCCATAATATAATAGTCCAATTAAAATACAAGTTCTCTTTACCATTCTGAAATTACGGATTCCATATAAAGATAAGATGTAAAAAAGCAAACTAGTCCGTCAGGCACTGCAGCAGCAAACTCCACCAACAATTGACCATAATTTCGTATTACAGCGACATCGTCTCTGGTCTCATATTTCGAAGAAATAGATACTTGATCACTGCCTTTTGTCACAATCTAGTGGACATCCGTTGATATATTATAAACACAATTATTGCAATAGGTTTGTCGAATAAAAAATTTATAATCTCTACCATTGGCAATAAACATGGTCGGGCAAGAGTCATTGTAAATGATGACATTATAACTGGATGGAAGTTCAAAATCTTCGGATACATGTCCAATGGCGATAATGTTCCTGACGTTATAATTACAGATTGAAAACGATCAAATATTGGTTTCATAGCGATTGACGAATCCATACAGCTAAAGTGTAAAATCGGATTCAATACTGTTGGAGTTCTATCGTCAAATGGCTCTACTATTATTGTAAAACCATTTGTGTATGTGGAAACTAGAGTTGCAAGATGAGTCACGAGTATCAACGACGAGAAATCTGTTAAATCCGTTATTTCCATTGTTCGCAAGAGTGAGGCCAATCGTTCAGCACAAAATCGTAGAGGCTTTCGGTCTATGCACACTTTTGTTTGAATATCATGGAGAAATACTGATGGTGATTCCTGTACAACATGTTGTACTCGTAATCTTGTTTTCAAATATTCAACAAAACGCTTTAGAAAGCTGACAAAATGTTCTGCATTTCGGATGTTTCCAGGTATTACCTCTATAATATTGTGAAATTCATTATCCATTAAAAATTAACGGTCGTTTGCAATAATGTGTAGAATACCCGACATTATTTACCTTCTAATACTTCATTTGGTAAAATGGGATTGGCTAAAATAACGTCAGTTTCACGGGCAACTTGCGCATCTCTTAAACCTTCCACCAATCTCTGATATTCCTCCTTCAATTTGTTGGCATCTTCATCACGCATTCTTAAATAATAACAATATAATAGCGCTAAAGTTGCATGAAACATGTGAATTATTTATTAAATTATTACAAACTTACTCTGCAACAGTTTTCTCTAGGAGTTGAATATTGGTGGAACATTTTTCCATCGTTCTCCTGTTAACTTTAACGCTCATCGAGTCAATACATACATTATCTAATAGTAAAGAAAATATTCATAAATTTCTTTTGTGTTCAATGGGTTATTTTTGAATATTAAGTTGAAATAAATGGTACCAATATTGTGAGCTTCATCGAACACAACTACTGAAGTTTTTGCGAGTTCCTTGGATACAGTTTCAGCTATCTTTGGATCTAACAAATAGTGATAGCTGTAGACGATTATTTGTGCGTGTATTATCTGCAATTCAATGACAATAATTAGGAAAAACTGGATGAACATCTAATAATTTTTATGATAAATACCGACAGTAAATCGGGCAAGAAAATAAGGACACCAGTTGCGATCTTTGCCATAGTCCTTTAGATCATCAATTGAATAAATTCCTGGTGGCATCATGCGCTCGCGACCCTCCATATCAAAACCCTCATAGAAGTTGCAAATTGGTGTATTTTCGTCATAGTTATGTCGTGCTCTCACGTATGATGCCGTTAAAGAGTGACAACGACCGTCTACAATTTTTCCTTCTCGTTCTTTACTCACCTTTGTCAAAAAAGGATTTTTTTTTTGCCAAATAACACATTACAATCCTCTACACGAAAAGTATTTGATAAAATAAGCTTACGTCTGGATGGATACACATATTTTTCCGGGAACTGAGTACAAGTCCGACAATTTTGGGCTTACTCAGTGTTTCCTTCTCATAGTAATCCATAAGGGTCTTCAATTCCTCCAGTACTTTCTCGATTTCCGGCACTGTTCGCGAGCAATAAATCAATTTTGTGATAACCAAAGGATATTCCAACATATATGCAACAATTAATGATAACAGAGTAACCGTTTTTCCGGTACCCGAAGGCATTTCAAGAAGACAATGACCCTGAAATAATTGAATTACTTATTGAGTCATAGTGAAAAAAAGAAAGAGGAAGGAGAGCTTTGACCAAATGATAATGTACCTTAGCATCCAATCCCCGCTTGAGTTCAAGCATATATGCATATTGTTCAGGATAAATATAATCGTAAGGAAAATATACTATCAATCCATCCACACTGATTCTGAAATTCGATTTTCATTAAATCGAGATGACGCTTAATAGTTACTTAAATATTAAATTGCAATTATTAAAAATATACAAACTTCATTTTGGCAAATTAATTTACGATGTTACTTGGGAAAAATCATTCATAGACTTTTTTCTATATTTTGGTCAATTCATTTTAAGGTTATACCGGTAAATGATGATTATCATAACATTAACATCTACAGTAAATATACAATTTTTAACATAAATATTACGTTGCACTTGCCAATAACAATATAATGACAAAATATAAATGAATATTGAAACTAAAATATTTATAACTATTAGTTTTTCTCTCGTGATACGTTCCACTGTGTTATAAATATTTGAATAAAAAATGGAAAGAGACGTAGAGCTCGATTGCCCGCGATATTTGAATAATGGCGCCACCTGAACAAATAAATAATGAAACAATTTCAACGGAAGTGGAATATTAGAGTAACGGAAAACGCCGCAAAAGTGCTGCCGTTAATGCGATGTTGCCACATCATTTATGTATTTACAATGCATTTTTTTATTATAGCTAATAGTTAATACAAAACTAGAGTTAATTCATCATTTTTTAATAAATAATTAATTATTATAACCATAAGAATGCAATTAATAAGGTGGATATGACATTATGGATTAGTGACAAGTGGAATGTGCAAGTGACAGCTACTGTGTTACGCAGCTCCGCTTGATGCCGTCCATATATTTAATGTTTTATCCAATCTATTAATGTAATTCTGTTCGCGTAGGTTTATTGTCCCTTTCTAATTAATATACGGACAATTCATGTCACCAATATCCATTTATAATTCTATTAATAAAGCTTCACATTTTTATATTACAATGTGTACATGTGGCAACACAGCAAACCTCTTCCCGTTCGGAGCTCACAGTACGCCTCTTCCTAGTCATAAGAAATTTCTTGATTATAAACAATTTCCATTTGTTTCGCCAATATTGCCAAAACGTTGAATAATAGTGAAATTCTGTATGTCAATGCATCTATACATCATTGCATGGGATATTGAGATCGAGTGGGCCCAAAAACTTGGATGAATTATACAAGAAATAGCACCCTAAGTTGCAATCAGTTTGCTCGCGCCAGACCAAATCAACTGCATTGTACATCTTCATCATATAATATATATATATATATATATATATATTCATCGTATTGTTATTGCTATTTATTTATAATAATTAAATTTAAAATATCGAAAAAGTGAAAGAATTTGTGAATAATTGCCGCTCATATAGCTCGCGCATGCTTAACTTTGTGTCAGACGCAACAGTTTTCCTAGCGGCAAAGTTAAAAACAGAAGCTATGGTGATAGGTCAAGAAGCGTGTGTACCGATTGTTGCCAGGTATGTTATTCAAATTTATTTTAAATCATATAATACCATAATTGATGTAATCTGCCAACTGAACATTTTTCAATTGTTTTCTTTGTTTTTTTTTTTTTTTTACTAGGACTATAATTATCATCCTGCGATAGTTCAATGTTTTTCCTCGGTAGTTGTGCTACTGCAACTCAGCCCGAGCAATCAAATACAGCCATGTACGTCTCAAAAATAACTTGAAAACTAGAGGAAAATACCAACGGGACAAGAAAAAAAATTTATTCATCAAAGAATATAACAATAACAGTTAAAAAGTAAGAAGAATAATTGTGATTTTGATAGAATCTTTTGACGCTGCTCGAGTATGGAGGAACCAGCGAAAAAAAAGCAGCGTATCGTTAATGAAGACGATGACGAGAATGATGATGAGCTCATCACAGAAATGGAGAGATTTCAAAAATGTCTCCTGGGACAATGTCTGTGCGGTATTCCTGAGAGTAGTTTACGAAAACCATTCGCGGGGACGAATCCAACAAGATCAACAAATACTGTCGCGGCCAATGAAAGACGTAATGGCGCTGTATTGTCTGAATGGGAGCCCGATCGTACTTTAGAGTTCATAAGCTGTCTTCAATTGTTATTTGATCTTGCGATAAAACAAAATACACGTGGCCTCATGTGCAGTCGTGTGGCTGATATTTGTGACGCGTTAACTCGAAATGAACACGGTATCATTGACCAATTACTAGATTTATCCTGTACATCAAATAAGTTTGTGAGTTTCACTGCAAGCAGAGCACTTGCCTCATTCTTCATAATAACAAAAGAGAATACAGAAGAATCGTGGTTGGAAAGACTTACCCAGTCCTTAGTGAATACCAATTCACCAAGTCAAATGCTCTTTACATTGGATGTTGTGAAGAGGGTAGTGGAACACAAAGACTGTGGGATTCATCCGCTGGAAGACGCAGAAAATTCGATACCGCCAGTTAATTGTAATACATTAGTTGTGTCTGATCCTGAGAGTTTAGATAGTACTGCGGTGAAAGCAATGTGTGTAAAAGCTCTTGAATCCAAATGGACACTGTTAGTTGCTAAATTCGATGCAATTCTTGGATCATATACAACACAGCACGAGTCAGCAGTTATCACTTTCTTGGATCTTTGGGAGTCAATTATATCGGTTAAGGCCAATCTCTCAGTTATTGATACGAAGCTCTTCTATTCTCAACTTGATAATCTCGTTCTTCTCCTTAATACCAATGTGCCGGGAATTATATGGAGGCATTTACTAGGACTCTTTAATGAGGTATTATGCTATGGAAGTACATTAGCGCTGCAAGACGTATTACCTGATGAGCCATGTTCTCTTGCCCATTTAATTGTGCGTGCCGTAAAAGATTGGAGACTCTTGGATGGATTGCCATATCGTCATGGATCGGGAAGATTTGGTGGGGGATCTGGTGAAGGAGATCGTCCACTTCTTCAAAAACTCGTTCTACTTGTTTTAAAGAGTGTGGCAGTCACAGTGAAGGAGACGCGAAGTGACACGAGTGACTCGTCGTTGGGTTCTGAAGCGGAGGATCTTGATGCAGACATGGCTGTAATTGAACGCAGCATTCGAGAAGTATTGAGGCAACTCGATCAATGTGTCAAATGCCTTATGCCTTTTCATCCTGAAATGCCTCTATCGCAATGGGTAGTGCAGATGTTTCATGATCAAGATGATTTTCTCATTGAGGGAATGGTTTGCTCTTTGGATGTTGCTGTTGGCCTCTTTTATCGGGGTCCGCCACAGAATGAATTGGCCCACATGCTTAGCCCAAGTCTCACGTTCGTTCAATTTGTCCGGGCAGTCTCACATGATCCTGATGTACTCTTGGATCTGCTTGTCAGTAATGAGACTTGTTTTTTACTATATTTACTTAGATTTCTCAAGTATGTTAGGCGTAATTGGCCAGAATTTGTATCGTGTTGTGGTAGAGAATTAGATGATACCATGACCGTACTTATAAGACTCAGACTAGCCATAGATAGACTCGTATCAAAAGCGTTATTCCCCTATAATATCAATCCTGTATTACGTTTGTTGGAAAAATGTGAGTCTTTCTACGAAGGTAATATAGACAACTGAATTTATTGCAGTATTACAATCTTTTTTTTTTTTTTTTTTTTTCGTTTTACCGTATCTCTGGTATTAATATATATAGATTAGTGTATTCTTATTTGAACTACATCAATTTTTTGTTGCCGTCACACGATATTTTCATTATCAGCCCAGTCCATGCCATTAATGATTATCAGAAAATTAATTACAGTATCACAACCAGCAGAATGTTTGTTCTAATTTTTATACAATTTATGAAAGTGCATGCTTATGTAAATGTTGTTGCAATTATCTCCTACAGTATCATTATTCATGTCAATACTATTTTCATTTTGGAATTTCCATTATTTTACTATTTTATTTTTTAATCTTATTAGTGTAATTATTTCCAACATGTTTGTGTGTACAAACAATAATGTATCATTGAGGAGCGTATAATGTACATTGCTTCTTATATTATTCATATACATGGCATTTTCATTGTAATTAACGTACTATTATGACAGAAAAAAAAAACATTTATTTATGCATCAATCGACTTTCATTAAGTTGATAAGGTTCTTATTTTTCTGTATTCAAATACTCTGTACAGCGACATATCATTCCGTTATGAAATCATCATTAAAGACGGAAAAAAAAATTTAGATAAAAATTTACACTCTATTTAAAAATAATAAAATAATTGGATGTTAGACCAACTCACATTTTATATAATAATAATAAAAAGTATCCACCCATTCTATGCAATTGTATATAAACATTTGATAGGAGAAATATAGAGAAAAAAAAAATGTATAACATTGTTAATACTATTTTTATATTAGTGATAATGGTCACAAACCTGTTCACGTTCATGATTTTAGACCAATCACTTTTGAAAAGCGGTATCAGGTGTACATAAATTATATTGCACTTTAATATCGTATAATGATTGTCAATGAACGTACTCAAAATAAAAATATTGTACTATTTATTATGTACACGTAAATAAATATGTAGGAAAAAACAAAACAAATTGAAAAAAAAATATTATAAGTCAAATAAATTACACAAGTTCTGGTAATTGATGAAAGTGAATTAAATATTTCAATTATGGCTACGAACATTTATACCATGTGATATATATATAAACAATAATTTTATTTTTGACGGAGTCAGTCAAATTTTCAGATATCTTCGTGAGTTTGTGGTGTCGAGTGTTTAAGAAATAATTTATGCAGCACTTTTGGTTTCTACGAAGAAAACATTCCAAATTGCTTTCAAACTATTGTATCAACAGCAATTTATGAGCATCCTCATGTATCATAATCCTCATCAAGATGTGAATTGTAGTTGTAATTGGAAGTTTCTTGTTTACCACCAACTGCCGTGTTTGATTGATGCGTTGACAAGTTCAGTGGATTCAATTCTGTGTAAAAATTCGGCTGTCCACCGTAAAATGATGATGGCATTGAAATTTCAAAATTGGGAACTCTATTGGGTGAAGATAAAGAAGCATTTTGTGTCACTCTATCTGCCTTGATACTCATTGTTTCCAAATAATCCTTTGAATTACTGATGACTTGATTTGGCATACGAGATAATGCCGAATCTTTCGAAATCCTGAAGTTAATATAGAGAAAAAAAAAAAGAAGGATTTCCTATTAAAATTCTACGAAAAATTAAAACTGATTGGGAAATGTATTTATGGATATTTTCATTTGCTGACCGTGTTTCTGGTTGGACGCGTGTTATTGTAACTCCTGGTCCAACGACAAGATTCATGGCCATAGGTGCAGGTGTTAACGGTGGTGTTGAGGGTTCATCGTCTGCTCCAGAAACATCAGGAATACCTTTTACCAGATCTTTCAGAAAATCAAATCGACTTTCTGATAAGATACACTGTTTCCTAATTAATATTGATAATTTGGTTAATGTCATAATAAATTGAGGATAAGAAATAATATACAGCAAATGACCTTACATATGAGTGGGACTAAGTGTTTTGGCATTTTTCGCGTTGGTAATCTGCATAGTTTTCGTCAATAATGAATGAACAAACAGTTCTAATGTTCGAGGTATATAGAAGCAGTTAAGGCTTAAACGAAGTTTTTTGAAGGAAATTAATTACATATCTATAATAGCTATAAAATGCTTGAAAAAATATTGCGATTATTTGGAAAGGATATAAATTATAATGGGCACAGCTTGTGCAACTTTTCCAACTTCTTCATCTGTTTGCATGATCTTTTTGATGCGTCCCTAAAATAATGATAGTGAGGTTAGGTGTACACAAATAATTTGGCTCCACAACAGAAGATAAAATGTAATATTTGTAACCGCTTGTAAATATATTAAATTGAATAATGCATTAGAAAATAGATATAATAATAAAAAAATGGATGAACATCAAAGTTCAATAGCGATTCATATCTATTAATGTATTTACAATGTCAATCTTACCGCTGGGAATCGTGCATTGTATTTTTTCTTTTTGCTCGGCATTTTCTTCAATGCTATCTCGATAACTCATAAATATACACACATAGTATGCATTTATATTATATGAATTCGTATGTATATATTTTTTATAAGAAGAATAAACGTGGCATATTATGAAAGATATTGACACTTTTTATTTGGTATCTAAACAGAAGTGTATAACACACTCAAATTTTACTTTTCGAAACCAATATAATAAAAAATATAGATAAATAATTATGTCGTGTATCGCACTCTGAACATCCACGAATTTTTGGAATTGAAATTACGGCAATACACATATGTTTTGCTGCTTCAACAATTATAATATCGTTTTTATTGGAATATATGTCAGGTGTGCGTATAAATATTGATAAATCCGGAAAACACTAGATGGAGTGATTCATTTGGC
>CAJUYH010005170.1:0-24194 GCA_910591685.1 Galerucella tenella
CTTTTTCAAAAATGTTTAGGTTAGGTTAGTTAGTTAGTTACTTGGGCATTCTCGAGCGCGTCAGATATTCATACCACGTATGCCCCAAGTGCCTCTGATAACAACGGTATACTAATCTGCCGGTTTGCGTGGTGGGGGTAGGCATGTAAAGTAGTCAAAAACCGGAAAAAAAAATTTCACTCGAGCACGTCAGATTTTCGAAAGGGGTGTTAAGTAGGCCCCAGGGAATCTTTAAAAAAACGATTTTGGCGCGACGCTAAGTTACGACAAATTTTTGAAAATGCGAAAAAAAAAGTTCTCTTGAAATCCTCGAGCCTGTCAGATTTTCATAGGGGAGGTTTATCTCGGTATTCCGAAAGCATATTTTCTTAATCTGACAAAAATGTTGGTGGGTTCTCTTAGTATGACCGAAAAACTTTTTTTGTTTCTTTTTTTCCTTTATTTCTCCCTTATAAAACGGGGAATTTAAGAATGACAATAAAGCTATAGATACAACCAACGTAAATGTAGTACAAATTGTATTATTTATTGTATAAAAAATGAAGTGATATAAAAAATTTATTATAATTGTATTGTTATGTATGACCTTCACATTTTTGCTCAGAACAGTTCATCTTCTTCTCCTTTACTGGAACTTTCATATTGTGGCTAATCATCGTTGTTTCATATCAATTTTTTTTAACACTCTCCGTTTTCGAGATATACTCAAAAAATCGGGAGTTTTAGTTTTCATGATGCTTTAAGTCCAAAAGTTTTAACTTTGGACAAAATTGTAAAGAGACCTTTTTTGCCGCAAAGCGTTTTTCGGAATACGAAATGGCTCCTCCACACTTCCGGTCATGAGGAAACCAGCAGATTTTGTATTTTTAGTGAGTTTTAGATTATATTCTTCAAAATGAGAAAAATAAAAATCGCGCTCGAGAATGCCGGATTAACGTTTTTTTTATACAAGTTCGCGACCCTATAACTCGGCGGCGTCAAGGACTTATCGTCAGATTAGTTAAATTTAGTCTAAAGACACTAAAATCAACCCCCGATATCTTAATCTGACGCGCTCGAGTATTTCAGACTATCGATTGTTTTTACTAATCTGATCGTTTATCCTAGGCGCTCGTCACTACATATAGAGCTAATCCTTTCCAAAGTTGTTCTATTAGGTCTAAGGTATCTCTCATATCTTCAACTGCCACGCTCGAGTATTCCCGAAAAATCCCCTATTCGCCTCCCTAACTATAAGAAAAATCACAAAAATAGTAAAAACAGTGAGTTGATAAAGTAATGATAAGCTAAAATTTATCTTGACCAAAATTGAAATGCAAATATTCTTAGTATTGACAGAATAAAATTACTGGTGAAATATTGTTGAATTTCAAAGTATAAAAAATGCAAAAATTAGGTGTTATTCTTCCATGCAATAAATTCGTCTAGAGTTGAAACGTCAATTAAAACAATATTCAGTTAAATTGAAAACAACTTTAAACTTGGACTCAATTCTTGACTTCATGTGAAAAGATTCACCTGTGAAATTATTTCATTACTTTTGTTTGAAAAGGTATTCTTGGTTATAGTGGAATGTATTTCCCAATGGAAATGGTCTTGATATCTATGGGTGAAATTCATAGTCGACACTTGAGGGTCACTCATACTTCACTCATCCTTATTGTATGCAGAGACATTTGACAGGCGGAAAGTGAGGTTGAGTTTGAGTGTAATTTGAGTGAAATATAAGTACAGATTCCAGCTCCCTTGAGTGAAGATTTCTAACCTATAAACCACGTTTGTACCTTACACTGTCATTTTACGATAAGTATCAAAATTTTGTTTGGTTGTTATTTGTCTGTTATAGTTTCAAATTTTTCAGGGAAATTAGTATGATGGATGATTTTATTGATTTTGTAAACTATATACATGATGATAATGCTTATGTTTATCGTTTACTTAGGTTAGTAATCACATTGGTGTGGTAAAAAGCAAAATTATTGAATTAATCCATTTTTTATACGAAACAATGCTCTCTGCTTGAATTAAACTCGTGTGCCAGTGACACCCATGCCTTTTCCTTTCCAGCTAAGCTGGCACAATCAGCTTTTTTTATTTTCTATAAAAGAGTATTTACAAACCAGCTCACTAAGGACTAGTTTTTTGCTTTTGTTTTCTATTTTCCTAAGAAATAAGAAATACATATATAGGAACAGTAAAGAACTGAACTGAGAATAAAATACTTGCAGAGGGCTAATACACGAACTGAACACAAATTCGGATATGAATGTAATGCAACAGATGTCAGATGAACGTTAAAGGACGATCATAGATCTCAATTGTTAACCAAACGCAACCAAAAGTTCCTAATAATAACATTGATGCCAAACTTTCTCCAGTCAAATTGAAGTATTACTTGAGTAATGACTGTGGATATGAAAAGTCGCCTCGAACTAAACTCAAACTAAGTTGAGTTTGAGTGTGAGTGACTCTCAAGTATCGACTATGAATTTCACCCTATATCTAATATTAAATAGATATTCACCAATCATGCTTTGTCATTTTTAAAAGTTGTTGTGTTGAGATCCCTGAGCCAAATTGACATCAACATCAAAATGAAGATATAACCTAATTTTTAGTCAGTAATTGCTTAATGCTTTTTTTTGTGTTGTTTTTGATTTTGTAAGTGTTTTTTGATACTGTATGCGCAGATTAATATAAGGTTGAGAGTTGCTGCAAGAATAATATACAATTATGGCGGATGAAGTTTCAAAAATAGAAAGAAATGTAGGCATGTCTTTTATACATGAAAAAAATATCCAGATTACATTTATTGAAAATGACCCACAATTGTGAACTGAGGAATTAATAAATAATCTTACATATAAAGAGATAAAGTATAAATCCACATGGCATGTAGACTCTGTTTCACATAAGAAGCCTTGTGCCTTGACCGATATTGATGTTTAGATATTGTTATGTGCAGCTTCTTCGCGCATACGACTGCAACTTCTAGACTCTAGTGGGGGGTTCTTATGTGAAACGGAGTCTACTATCTAAAAATATTCGTGGTCTTTTTATGTGAAAATATTCACGAAATTCTGTGGAGAATACCGAATTTAATATCCCCATGTGACTAAAAGTCGAAAATCGTCTTGAACTTATTATAATGTATTATTTCTTTAATTGAATCTGTTAGCAAATTAAATAACATCCTCCTGGATGCATTGGGGACTTTTTTAGTTGAAATTGGTTGAATCTGTTTAGGTAGATATCAATTTTATTTCTCGTATTCTTATTATTAATAATAATAATTATTATCATTATTCATTTGATCATGAAAAAATAATATAGAATACGTCATTACAAATACATTGATATGAATTTATTGTTTTGAGTGTTATTTATTATTATTATTAAAAAAATTTTATTTATTGTATTGTTTTGTTTGTTTGCTGGGCGCCAATGATTTTTTTGAAATCTATTTTATTTCAATGGTATCATACACCACTTACCGTTTTTCCAGGACTCTTCAATTACTCAGGGTGAGTTCAGGTATTAAATTATTTTACTTTTTTGGTTATCTTTTAATTCTGTTTACCTTTTTTTTATTTAATTTACTTTTAACTTTGATTATATTCAAAAACTTTTAAGGCCGGTCCTGTGTCCTTGCCCTTGAAAATTGTTCAATAGTATTAAATTTGCCAACCTTATGAAAGAAAAAAAATTAATTTTGTGATCAGTAAAAAAATTGATAAGTTTATTATTATTGCTTTTTAAGTGTATTGATACAGATTTAAAAATATGGAGACAAAATTTTTTAATTATACCCTTATCTAAATGGTCTTTCGCTCCTGATCATTCACACTAATGAAAATTAAAAGTTATTTCTTATACTAGTTATGCAACTTTAACACAAAAGGTGTAAAAAGGATAGTATACAAATTTATTTTATGATATTTTAAAACATGTGTTTCAACAAAGTGGACGAATCTATTACCTCAACAATGAGAGATAAATATCAGAGTTTTATTATCACCACACACATGTAAGTTGATGATACAAATTATAATTTATCAAATACCTTTTCTTCTTCTACGTTTTGAAATTCTAATAGTTACTTCCTTTTATGTTTCAGACCGCTCTGGGCCTGTCAGTCCTTGATTTGGATTGCTTCGCTCAGGTTCCGTCGTCAGCTTGGAGAATTCTTAATATAAATGGCCTCTAGTTTCCATTTATGGTTTTATTTGAAATGGTTATTAACTTAAATGGATATTTACCACGGGATTTTTAATAGGAACTTGTTAAAAAAGGTTAGTTTCACTTATACTATATATAATTTGAGTTGTTTTACTTTAGTCTAACTTAAATTTTTAATGATTTTTATCACATTCAAAAAAATTTCTTTTTAACTCTGTATCTCTTTCACAGCTCAGGGACGCCTTCCTCCCCGTTTCTTATCAATAACAACGTAATTCCTTTTTTTCTAAAATCAACAACCATGTGTCCCTTAGTTTTAAGTTTATTTTATATCATCTGACCAATCAAATTCATTTAATGATTTTTAATTTTTTATTACTTGGCTTGAATATTTAATTTTATGTTCTTTTTTTAATATGAAAGTTTATTATTATTATCTTTAAATACTTCATTATTGTTTTTATCGTTTAATTTCAAAATTTTAAAAATTATTTGACATTTGTTTTTATTTCTGTTACCAAGGTCTTTTTTCCCGTTCAAGTTGACAAATCTAAATTCACTCCATAGACATAATTAATATTTTTCTATGGTTCACTCTTAGTTATCTATGTTCATAGATATACTCTTTCTATTTTTATGTCAGATTTTATAACCTAACTAATATTTTTTTATTTTTCAGGTTCTTTCTTTTTAGATTAATATTTGCCAAGAAACCTTTTATAAAACTTTTGAAGATTGAAGACTGAAAAATTCATATGAAAAGGATTTTAATAATTTAGAAAGAAGTTATCAAGATTTCTGTTTTAAAGTTCGGATTAAAGTTCAAATATATTTCAGGTGATTGTTTATTTTTATTTTGTCCAGTTTAATTCAAATTTTAGTTTATTTTTAATTAGTTACATTATATAATTTCAAACTGTCTTCTCTAGTTTGATTTATTTTAGTTTATTGATAAGAGAGATTTTCCTTTTAAATAGTTTTTATTTTTAAAATTTTATATCGAAATAACCCTTGTTTGGTGTATGTGATGTATGATACTATTTTCCATATCAACATATAGGCTACCGAATACATTAGAAAAAAGTATAAATAAAATTTCCCAAATTTATAGTTAAATAGTTAAAAGCTGGACTGAACACATTCAAATATTCTCTAGTAATACAGCACAACACATTAGACTATTCCTTAAAAGATCAGTACAATGCTATGTATTGAAATATTCCTCAACGGAATAATAGCACTGTTGAATAAAATAATGTTTAAAAATTTCTCAAACAAGTAATATTCTAGTAATATTCTTTATTTCAACAGGCAGCTTATTATAAACTTTAACAGCTCTGAACTCAGCACCTCTCTCAAAAAACGCTTTTCTGTGAGAACTTACTCTTAATTCATTAGCTGACCTTGTAATTTTTGTAAGGTTGTTTTACTTATCTATGTTTCGTGTAAACAGGGGACCTATTCTCAGCTGCTGAATGTTGAGATACGCATACGTAATGTTCATAAATGCGAAGGCTTCTATTTTTGAACATTCGCAATTGGTTCGCATGCGTATGTATCATTCGAAATTGCAGCGAGCGGGATATTTTAAGTGAATCACATATACGAATGCGTATTTGCCATACACAACCTTGCTTTTGTATATGTTTTAAACTGTATGGTGTATTCATTGACATATAATATGTCAACGGGTGTATTACAATTATTTCGTGATTTTGATTTCGAGTTAGTTTTGTGAGACTTTTCGTCATTAAATAAATGGCTGCACAGTTTGTTCACTTGCTTTTAATCCAAGCATCAGAAAATGCTGAAGAGAGAGCACCCCGAATTTATGAAAGACGGCGAAATCTCAAAATACCTATAGCAGTTTGCAAGATGCCTTCATATTTACCTTTAATAATATCCATTATTCTTGTATGCTAGAATTAACAAACATTTGATCTGAGTTCAAATAATTTCTCTTGGAACCCCAAAACACTTCTAGCAGTAAACATAAAACGAGCGTAGAATTGGGTAGAATCCGAAAATTTTAAATAGGCTCGTTAGAACGATTTAGGGTCTTTACGCCGAATCCGGATTGTCAAAGACTGTCTGTGATGCTTATGAGAACAAGCCCAATATTGTACGTCAGGGGATTTGATAAACATCAGCTGAGCCACAGCATGTGCTAATGCTGTATTGCCATGTTTACGCGAGTGTGTTTAGCTAACCGTTCGTAAACACTTGCGAAACACGTATGCGAATAGGAAAGAATACAATATTCATTACGAATGCGCATGTAGCCATTCGTAAATTGTTATATGCGAATGCAAATTTGCATATGCTGAGAATAGGTCCCCAGATCGCCATTGCGTTCGACAAATATAGCCAGATTATACATGTATAAACTAGTGAGTGACATTAGCTCCAGCATTTTAAATGAAGGTCCACACGAATCTAAGACACCCACTCTATCAATACACCTGGTTATCCTTTTCTGAGATATGAATGCCCTTTCTGCAGCAGGTGAGCCCCCCCCCAAAATCAGACCATATCTTAAAATAGTAATATGTTTTTAAAACATTCTGATATACTGAACAGCTCAGTTTCTGCACAGCATAGCAAGCTTGATTCAACCGTTTGACAAGCCCAGAAATGTGCAGCTCAAAACACATGCCCCATCAAGCACTACTCCTAGAAATTTATTTTCTTGTTGAATAGGAAATTACTTACCATCAACCCTGATATAAACATCATGATCAGGGGACCTATTCTCAGCATATGCAAATTTGCATTCGCATATAACAATTTACGAATGGCTACATGCGCATTCGTAATGAATATTGTATTCTTTCCTATTCGCATACGTGGTTCGCAAGTGTTTACGAACGGTTAGCTAAACACACTCGCGTAAACATGGCAATACAGCATTAGCACATGCTGTGGCTCAGCTGATGTTTATCAAATCCCCACGTACAATATTTAAAATTTTCGGATTCTACCCAATTCTACCCTCGTTTTATCGTTTACTGATCTTTGTTATCTATGGTTTACTGCTAGAAGTGTTCTGGGGTTCCAAGGGAAATTATTTGAACTCAGATCTGATTTTTGTTAATTCTAGCATACAAGAATAATGGATATTAATAAAAGTGAATATAAAGGCATCTTGCAAACTGCTATAGGTATTTTGAGATTTCGCCGTCTTTCATAAATTCGGGGTGCCCTCTCTTCAGCATCTAATGCTTGGATTAAAAGCAAGTTAACAAACTGTGCAGCCATTTATTTAATGACGAAAAGTCTTACAAAACTAACTCGAACTCAAAATCACGAATAAATTGTAATACACCCATTGACATATATGTCAATTAATACACCATACACATTAAAACATATTCAAAACCGAGGTTATGTATGGCAAATACGCATTCGTATATGTGATTCACTTAAAATATCCCGCTCGCTTCAATTTCGAATGATACATACGCATGCGAACCAATTGCGAATGTTCAAAAATAGGAACCTTCGCATTTATAAACATTACGTATGCGTATCTCAACATTCAGCAGCTGAGAATAGGTCCCCTGGTTTGAATCTATTATGAAACTGAATTGCAGCTGTTTTTTGTTTATTTAATATAAGACCATTCTCATTGCACCAATTAATCATGTTATCAATTACTTCGGTAGACCTCTCAGATATGGCCTTTAGATCTGGACCAGATACCAAACATGATGTGTCATCTGCAAATTGATACACTGCTGGACACTGCTGGTGTGGATAGAGCATCTGTAAGATCATTCACATATATTATGAATAAGAGAGGTCCCAAAACAAAACCCTTAGGAACTCCCATTCCAATATTTTTGAAAGTAGTAGAGTAGTAGTAGTAGAAAGACCTTATTTCATTGTCAAGCTCATACCACTTGTTGCATTCTACCAGTCAGATAAGATCGGAAAAGCTGTAGTGGAAGTCCTCTAATTCCATAGCATTGTAACTTATACAGTAATCTGTTATGGTCCAGTGTATCAAAAGCTTTTGAAAGATGAAAGTAAATATCTGCAATTAATTCCCCTCTGTCAATCCTATCCACCAAATACTCCAGGGAATTAAATATAGCCCTTTCAGTTGATTCTCCAGACAGGAAGCCATATTGACATTGTGCTAGTAAATTTTGTGATTTTGAAAATTCTAAAGTTCTATTGTACAGGGTGTCCCAAATTGATGTGTTTTGCAGGGTATCTCGTAAACTAGAAGAGATAGAAGAAAAGCAGTTATAGTCCACGGGCTCACATATAAGGGATTTCAGTGATTAATAACAGGCTGAAAGTTTATACACAGCTTCGTTTTGACAGGACACCCAACTTTTATCATTGGACCAAATTCTGATAGTGGGAGGAAAAAGCGCGATAGAGAGCGAAACACGTCGATTTGATAAGTGTCCCAAATTAAATAATAACAGTTTCTAAAAATCAATACTTCGAGAAAATATGATGGAAAACTGAGAAAAATTTGTGGCATATAAAGTGAATGGTACCTTCCGAGTGACCCCTAGCTCCAACATGTCATAATGGTGAGTTGAAGAAATTTATCAATAACAAGCTGATTTTTGTTTTGGGGCTCGCAAAATATATACAGTGCGTCCATAAAGTAACGCATAAATTCATTATTAGCTAAATAAACAATAATATTAAAAATTCCCGAAACAGGTCAATTTTTGATTTTAATTTACTGTTTTTTCAAATTATAATGTTATTTACAGGGTGAACCATCTTCGTGTGATGACGTCATCGCCATTTTTTTAAGTGGAACACCCCAATTTTTTTTCGATTTCCGGATTTCCCTTGATGAGCTGATTCCAAAAATGTATAACACTTTGTTTCAAATTGGTACAGGGTGGAAAAAAATACAAAAATTGTAATTACATAATTATGAAATTACTGTGATTTACTACCAAAAAGAAACAAAAGAAAATTTACAATAAATGTTCAAATTGTTCTCCATTGACTGCTAGACAATGACAGAAACGGACATTACATTCTTCTTTAACATTTTGTAGCATAGCGGGTGTTATGTTCTGCATTTCTTGCCTGATTCGGTCTTTTAGATCACGGATATTGTCAGGTCTGTTAGTATAAACTTTAGATTTTAAATAACCCCATAAAAAGAAGTCTAATGGGGTAAGATCAGGGGATCTAGCGGGCCATTCCACTGTTCCCCTTCTTCCTATCCACCGTTGTGGAAAGGTCCTGTTTAAAAACTCGCGCCGCACAGTTACAGCGAAATGTGGCGGTGCACCATCCTGTTGAAACCAGATTCCACGGTCTAGATTGTTGGGTATTTGAATATCAGTAAAAAGCTGGATCAGAATCAGATCAGGAATCATTGTATTTTGTAGGAAATCCAGATACAATGCTCCTGTTAAATTTTCGTCAAAAAAATATGGACCAATAATTGTATTTCTCACAATACCAGCCCATACGTTGATTTTTTTGTGGTCTTTGCGTATGGCATTCTTGTTTCCAGTGTGGATTTTCATCAGACCAATAACGGGTGTTTTGCCTATTAACATGCCCGTTCAAATAAAACGTTGCCTCGTCCGAAAATAAAACGTTGTCAGTGAAATTATTTTGGTTCATCATATACTCGCAAAATTCAGTTCTTCGGTCAAAATCGTCTTCAGACAATTCATGGATAAGTCGTACTTAATAAGGATGGTATTTTACCTTTTTAAAAATGTTTGCTACTGAAGACTTTCCAATACCTAAATCCCTAGATAATCCTCGCACTGTGCAGTGTGGATTTTCTATTGCCGACAAAATTATGTCTTCTTGAATATTTTCATTAATTTTTGTTCTACCGGGCTTTGGTGCATCCCTCACATGTCCTAATTCTCTGTATTTTTTCTCTATTCTGCTTACAGTAGATTGTGAAATGGGTTCACGATCTGGGTGCATCTCATGAAATAATCTGCATACCTCTTGTTGACTCCGCATCCTGTCGCCAATACCAATCATCATTAATATTTCAATCCTCTCACTTTCGGTTAACCGCATTTTTTTAAAGAAGTTGCAAAATTATGATATGATAAATTTCTTTGTAGATAGTTTTCACATAAACGTACCTTGTTTACAGAGTTAACAATAACAGAAATGTACTTTAACGTTGTTTACAGTTTTTACCGGCAAATGATAAAAAATTTCAAACAATAAAAATTTTAGTCGAGGGGCTTGGATCACTAAGCTGTTAAATACAATGTTAAAAATTATACGGGGTGTTTAAAGTAGTAGTAAGTAAATACGTAATTTCATTTAATGTGTTTATTACGTTTATTCTTTTATTTCTTATTTTGTAGGTAATTTAATTTTTTTTATTTTCCTCCACCCTGTACCAATTTGAAACAAAGTGTTATACATTTTTGGAATCAGCTCATCAAGGGAAATCCGGAGATCGAAAAAAATTGGGGTGTTCCACTTAAAAAAATTGCGATGACGTCATCACACGAAGATGGTTCACCCTGTAAATAACATTATAATTTGAAAAAACAGTAAATTAAAATCAAAAATTGACCTGTTTCAGGAATTTTTAATATTATTGTTTATTTAGCTAATAATGAATTTATGCGTTACTTTATGGACGCAGTGTATACAAATTTGTTGGTAATTTATTTGAGACCTACACTCGATAGTTGACAAGATTATATTAATCTTTTTTGATTAATAACAACTTTTTCAATATTTTCTGTTAAGAATCAAACGTATAACACCATGAAACTATTGGCATACAGAAAAAAATGGAAGCGATTGATTACAAATGAACTTTTCGAAATTTTGAAACAAATTGGAAACATATAATATATGTTGAAGTCCTGTACATAATTGTTGCCAGTTTTTGTTTGAATTGGCTTGAATGGAAAATTTGTATACAAATTTAGAGCTTATTTATTGAAATTAATATAATTTCTTAATTACCTACTTGATTATATAAACAATCAAAGCAATAAAAACAAGGGAATTGCATGAAAATTTGTTGAAATTTCTTGTAACGAGTGATTGAGCTATTGAAGTACTTATTTATTTTATTATTCAGTTAATAACAATTTTTAAGTGATAGTCAAGTGAGGAAAAAATTATTTTTTTGTAAAACAAATTGTAAAATCAGTTATCGTCTGTAAAAAAAAATTGTTCTAAGTTCGAAAAATGCATATTTATAACTCGTGTAGGTATTTAAAAATTAATATAAATTACAGTTTTTCAATTTCTTTATAATCTAAATTTATAATAGAATTAAATGTAGGTAATATCTTTATCCTATTATATTAACAAATTAAAAATATTTACCTAAAATACATATAATACATGTTTGTAGCAATAATTTTTTCAGTATAATTTTTTGCAGTACCTTATAAACAAACATCTATTACATTTGAATTTAGTTCAATATCGCGCCAAAAATAATATGTTTGGCTGTGTGATTTTACCTCAGGTATGAAATCGTAAGACACTGTCCCTTTTCATGCACTGTTACATTGAATTATCATTAAAGTTCTGATAATACACTCAAAATACAAGCTTTTATTTTTATAACACTTGGAGATTATTTGAACGAAAAACTTTTTAATCGATGAAAACGGGGAGCATTTTGGGCATTTAATATAATTTTTACATTCTAATGAAATTAGTTATAGGTGGATTAGTTGTCTACAATATCTCTTGTTGTTTCATAAGTTTATTGTTTTTATCTTTTTAATAATTATAATTTTGATAAATGAAATTGTCACACATCAGTATCCTTACAATGAAATGTTGAATTTCGTTACTAAGTGTTCAATTTTTTAAGGGTGTTTCTCCTGATAACATCCATAAATGGTTTATTTGCACTGTAGCTCCAACCATTGAAAATAGATATATAATAGTGGATAACAGAAAGAATTAAGAAAATTGGTAATCAATTCAATATTCAAACTAGCTTCAAATCTAACTATACGTTGAGATCTATACTAACAAAAACAAAACCAAAAAATGAAGAACAATCTTCAAAAAATTGCATATATCAGAGATATCTTGTGAATGCGACAAATTCTATTTAGGTAAAACATCTAGACCATTGAAAGTCCGAATAAGTGAACATAAAAAATATATAAAAGATAGGGAGTTCTTTAAGTCAGCTATTTGTAAACATGCTTGGGAAGAGGGGCATAAAATTCAATGGGATTCGACAAAAATAATATTGAAAGAGTCCAATAATAAAAGACGAAAAATCAAAGAAAGTGCTTTAATACAAGTAAATGCAGATAAATGTGTAGCTAGTATTTCAGCCGAATGTAGTCAAATTTGGTTACCAATGTTAGAAAGAGATATTTCCAATAATCAATTACCTGCGTTATCAGGATAGCATCATAAGTTTTTATCCAGGTTTTCTTATGATTTATCATTGGAATAGTTGTTAATCGATACACACTTCAATACACAAAATCACCAAACTAGGTCATACATATTTTGATAACAAAAATAATCATACACAAAAAAGTATCAACAAACGCGTTTTATTAATAACATTTCCAAAATAAGCGAAAAAAAAAGCGCTATCCCAATAAAAACCGTTCCTGGAACGTGCACTTCACTAGATTCGATTTCTAGTAGACTATCATATCTTTGGAATGTCATAAAATAAAATAATTATTATGTGATCTACTATGAATGGACCTTAATAAAATTTGACAACAAAGTTTTGTAGTCTTAAACTTCAAAATATTATTGATTGTCTAGTTGTCTAATTTTTTCGTTGTGTCAGATAGGGACCAAAAATTATATTATCATTATTTAATCTTGACAAAGGTAGCTGGAACGCTACCGAAACTTCGAAATAAAAAAATAAAAAACATTATTGTGGTTTCATTCCCAAAAAATAAGAGAAAAAATAATAAATAATGCCACAAAGAACTTACAGAAGATATCCTATAAGTGGTTTAAAAAGTTGACTCGAATTCTAAATAATACAATGCTATGATAGGTCTCTAAATAACTGTCGGGCAGGTCTGTGATTAATCCTAATCAAAATATCACAATAATGAACCATTTAAATGTATTATAAATCTTAACCCTAATCTTTGACCTACAAAAATTTAATTTGATTGGTTGATGTTTAGATTTCGCGCAATCAGGAGTTCAAAGTTCTCAAGTATTTTCAGTTAGAAGAAGAAGACGTTAATTATTAATTTCATAGCCGTTTCGTATTTGGCTGAAAACGATCCTGATGATTTTATTTATCAAATTTAAGGTTAGCTATATGTCAAAATAGCAAATAAAATGAACGACATGCCGAAAACCCGAATATACGTATAATAGGTATCAGGTTTGTGTAAGAAAATGCGAGATCCAGATGGTACACCTGCCAACATTATTGAACCCGTAGACTATTAAACACAGATTAATAGTCTAAGATTGAATCTAATTTTTGAGAATATGTTGTCCTCTAAATATCCTTTAGCAAATGTGGCTCTCTTCCATCCACCATGGTGTTTCATCGTAGTCATACTTGCTCCAGCTTCTAATAGAAGAGTTGCCGACGTTCAACAATGACCATTGTACTTTTCGGGGTTCATCAAACCCAAATATTTTGCAATAATACAGAATTTCCCCAAATGTGTTTACCCGGCCTTATATGTAACTAATGATAGTATTTTATAAAAAAAATGAATAAAGTGAGGCACTTATGAAACTTTCATGTTTGGCATATTATTTCTTCATATAATATGAAATTTTTCCAAATTATTCATATTCCTAACTATTTATATTTAATTTTCAGCATAATTGTAACAATTTTACAAACAATTCCTTTCTATACAATTTAACCCAAACATTTTATTATTCTCGCGGAGAGTAAAATAAATTTAAAAAGCTGTCAGTTTGTATTGTTTGAGTGGTTTTGCATGTAGCAGATAGTATAATTTTAAAAAAAGGTCAATTACTGAAAAATCCCAATAATATTATTGATGTTTAAAATATTCACTTAATCCGGAAGTGGATCAAAGTTGTGTCAACAATTAGAGTTAATTCAAATTTAGAGTTTGAAGTGTGCCAGTGGGTCTATTTAGTATGACAAGTGTATCAAAATTGTAAGTACTGATTTATTATTTTCAAAGCTATACAAGGTGTGTCATAAAGAGAGTTTATTGAATATGCACAAGGTGTATTTCACGTAACTTTTTAATATTTTAAATATTGAGATTTTTCGGTATAAAGAATGTTATACAGGGTGCGCAAACTTTGATCCTAGTCCCATAGCTACTTTGAAATAAAACTACACTTCGAGAAATACTTAATTGTTTTAATAATTCATTAAATTAAATTTTTTTGAAATGAAAAAATATTGAATTGTTTTGTTTTATTTCCAAATAACAAAATATTGAACTGTTTTGTTTTGTTTTGAAGTACCCCATTAAGGAACAACTGATAGCGAAAATTGAAGTATTTATTTTTAAATAACTGATTTTTTTCACATTTTCTCAAGATAACACAGTGGTTTTTTTTAGTTGGTACCCTATTTGCCTTTGCTACAAATACTCGCATAATTTGTGAAAATTGCAAACAATATTAATATTCTTATTTACCATAAAAATATTCTTTTGTTTTCTACAGCATTTTTTGACATCCACCTCAAAAATGGGTCAATTTTGTCGGGAATTTTGAAAATCTTGGTCAATTTTTGATTTGGGTACATTAGACATTAAAATACATATCCCCCTATCAACAAAAACACAGACAATGAAAGTAGAATGAATGAATCAATCAACTTGAAAAAAGGTTTATTGGTATGGTATAAAATTCGCAAGGCAAGAGTTGTTCTGGGTATACTCACCGGACACTGCGAGCTGCGATGTTACACACACAAAACACAGGGACATAGCAACTTGTGTAGATGGTGTGGAGAGGAGGAAGAGACCCCGTGTCATTTCCTATGCAAGTGCCCCAACCTAATGATACATAGACATAGATGGTTGGGAGCAGCGAGCCTGGACTCAGAGTTATTCAAAGAGACTAGCATTGACAACATACTTGCATTTTGCAAGAGTGTTGGCTTTAGTGCACATCTCTCTGAAGCAGCCTAAGCATAGCTTAAGTACGAATCGGGGGGAAAGGGATACAATGGCGAAAGCTAAGTGTCCCTGAGCATTGCACCCCGAATGACTTGTAATAATAATAATAAAATGGTATAAAATTGGTCGCTCTCTTGAACATCGATGTCGATAGTATCGATTACCATGTTTTTACTAATATAGTGTATTTAAAGTGTAATTTAAATATGTGTTACAGTCCTTCGTGTAAATTGATCGCGAAAGTAGAATTTGTGAAAAGTCGTAAGTCAACACCTTTTTATTAACAATATATAAACTTTATTTACCGGGATCCGCAATGTTGCCCAATTACTCTACCAAGCAGTGCTGCCAATGCTGTCGTTGTCAATTATTACCAGTGTTGCCAGATGACCAAAACCGAATTATCGTGTAATGCTGTGGAAATTATGTTTTTTTTCATGATTTTATCGTACAACTGGCCTTCCTAGTGTGACTTCATCGGATATTGGTTAGTTCAAAAATTTAAAGGGTTATGTTCGAGACATGAAAAAAAACTTGAAAATTCAAAATTGAGTATTTAAAAGGGTTGTGATTAACATGAGAAAAACTTTACGATGTTAGGCTTGCAATTTTCCGGAAAATCGCTAAGTAAATTTTTGTTTTTTCACTAATTGCTTGAATAATGAAATTACAGGAAAATGTTTGAATCAAAAGTTGTAGCTGATACATTTATCCACAAAATTTATCTGACATTTTTTTGTATCTGCATTATTTTCGAAATTTTCCTAGTAGTATTTTTGAACATCAATTTTCATGTTTTTAATTTCACGATAGTAGTTAAACAATGAAATTGAAAAAAAAATTTCAAATGAAATGTATTCCAAAATGGAGTCTCTACAAATACATTATAAAATTTTTTTTTTTAATGTATTATCACTGATTTTCCACGTAAACCCCTACTAAAAAGTCGTTTTTCTCATCAAATTTCTCTAATTAACAATAATAAATAGGAAAATTAAATTATATAACATAGCGTACTTCGAAGATTATGGCGTAATCTTCAAATTTTATATGAAACTTTTTCTTGTAGCTGAATTTTCCACAGATACATACATACATACATTGAACCATCATTTTTTTGAACCCATTTCATTTTCATTTTTGTTTCAATACCAGACTCTATTTTTGTTGTTGATATTTTATTTTTATTGTTATTTCGCGGCGGCGCGTGTAAGCCGCTCTCTCACCTGCTTTTTCACCTTTATTTGTGCTCCATTCTCTTCCTTACCTGAGCCATAGGTGTGTTGTTTTGTATCGCCATCACTTCTAAATAGGTTCATCATGAAGTTCACAAATTTTTATATAATATCATAAACACTATAAAAAGTTGTAGAAGGCTTGTTAAAAGACGTCTGATTTAAGTATTTTTTGTAAATAATTGTCTATTATTTAAAAAATCTGATATTTATAGAAAAACTGTATAGTAGTTCCGAAAGTAGACACTTCAAAGTGTTCAGTGGTAAAGCTTCATTGAATTATGTTAATTCCGAAAAAAGATATAATTGTCTTCTGTAAGTTCCTTGTGGCATTACTTATTTTTTTTTCTCTCATTCTTTTGGGAATCAAACCACGATAATGTTTTTTATTTTTTATTTCGACGTTTCGGTAGCGTTCCAGCTACCGTTGTCAAGATTAATTAGTAATAAGATTAATAAAATAATTTTTGGTCCCTATCTGACACAACGAAAAAATTTGACAACTAGTTAATCTTAACAACGTAGCCTCAGAACTGTCCAGTTTATTATTTGCATTTATCTCTCGCAGCCAAATAGTGAACTTGTCTGGTTTTGTATACCTTTTTCTATGCTTGGCAGAACGTAATGTAAAGTATATCCGGAAGTATGCTCTTTCTAACCTGTCCCGCAGTCCTAATCAGATGGTTTTTCCCAGAGCTCTGATATTGCTTTAAATGTATACAGTTGCTAGCTGTTCATTAGAGTCCGGAAAATTAGTTTTTACCCGCGAAAAATTATGTAAGGAAACCCGCCCAAATCAAACAACGTTGGATTTATGTTGGAACCAACAAATTATAACCTCGTTGTCTTACAGTTTGTAATAATAAATTGTAGTTGTTTTATGATTGTTAATTTTCTGCAAAATTAATATTACAGCATCCAGAAACTTCACTTATATTTTTAAATCTACTTCTACTTTTATTTTTTTTAATTCAATAGTTACCTTTATTTACATAGAAGTTTGACATAAAAGAAATTTGTACACCTTTGTATACATTTGCAACATTTGATCGAACAGCCGCATAAAACTATCAACATTATTTTCAGCGCCCGACTATTAATCCGGTCAATTTAAGCCTAAAATGAGGGGGAAGGTTACATAAATTCCCAACCAGCTGAAAATTGGCATAGTTGTAATAAATATCATTATAAAGAAAACCTCAAAAGTCCTCATCGATCCGAGGTGTGCTAAAAATTTGGCACGGGGTCAAAGGTCAAAAAAATTAGTATTTTGCGATTTTTGGCGAAACGGTAAGTTTTTTCGCAAAATTACTCCAGTACAAAATTGTAGATCACAAAATTCTCTACAAAAAATGTTTCGATAATTTTTTTCCCAAAAGCCACCATTTTGGAGATATAACGCTTTGAAAAGTTGGATCAGTCGTGATCCCCTTATTTTGCACACGTACGCCACATATAAACGTCACTAAAGGTGTTATAATATAATAAAGATAAATACGTTCAATATGTTCGTCGACATTTTGGTTCCAGAGTAACTGTCGTATTTGACGGATATGATGATTATACAAGAAATATTAAAGCTGCAGAGCAACGCCGTCGAAACGCTGCTTCATCAACATCTTCTGATATTATATTCGATGAATCGATGACGGTTCCTACCAGTCAACAGAAATTCTTTGCAAATAATCACAATAAATCTAGGTTTATTTCGATGTTGAAAGCAACGTTTACTGCTGAGAATATATCCGTTAAACAAGCTAATAATGATGCTGATGTACTTATTATTGAGACAGCGATAGAGCAATCTAGTGTGACAAATACAACTGTTGTTGTTGGTGAGGATGTTGATTTACTCGTCTTACTTACTGCTCGAACTCCAACTGAAAAAATTATTTATTTTTTTAAACCCGGAAAAGCCCAAAATCAATCAAAAATATACTCATCAAAAAGTTTATATACTTTTCCTAAATGTCAGGATCATTAGGATATCAGGATATTATTTCTACACGCAATAACTGGCTGCGATACAACATCTGCTTTTTACAGAAGAGGAAAAACTACGGTTTTCAAAATGTTTGAAAAAAAAGATTTACTACAATGTGCTGAAGTTTTTAAAAATTGTAATTCAACTCAACAACACCTAATCACCAATGGAGTTCAATTTCTTCTTGCTATGTACGGAGCTCCTAAAAAAACGACTTGTTTAGATAAGTTGCGATACACATCTTTCATTAAAAATACGCGTAACAAAAAACAAGTCAACTTAGCTTCTCTTCCTCCAACCTCAGTAGCTGCTCACCAACATCTGTTTCGGGTATTTTATCAAGTTCAAGTGTGGCTTGGTAATCAGCTGGACCCTAAAGACTGGGGTTGGAAGTTGGTCGAAAATACACTAGAGCCAGTTCAAACTTTACTTCCACCAGCACCTGAGAAACTTCTCAACAAAATATTTTGCAACTGCAAAAAAGGATTTAGTGCAAAATGTAGTTGCAAAAAAGTTGGACTGTTTTGTTCCCTGGCATGCACACACTGTCAAGGCCTATCATGCTCGAATGTTGAGTCACCAACTCTCGAAGATTCATTCGATGAAATGAAAGAAGAAGAAGAACAAGAGGACGAACAGGAAGAAGAACGAGAAGAAGATCAAGAAGAAGAAACAGTAATCTTAGAAAATTATGAATCAGACGAGTAGCTTTATATTTTAACTATTTCATTTTTTATTACTCCGCCGTTATTTCTACCAACTATTATGTACAATATTATTTTCCAATAGTTTTAAAACATACAAAATCTCAGCAGTGTGCAAAATAAGGGGATTACGACTGATCCAACTTTTCAAAGCGTTATATCTCCAAAATGGTGGCTTTTGGAAAAAAAATTATTCATACATTTTTTGTAAAGAATTTTGTGATCTACAATTTTGTACTGGAGTAATTTTGCGAAAAAACTCACCGTTTCGCTAAAAATCGCAAAATACTAATTTTTTTGACCTTTGACCCCGTGCCAAATTTTTAGCACACCTCGGATCGATGAGGACTTTTGAGGTTTCCTTTATAATGAAATTTAGAACAACTATGCCAATTTTCAGCTGGTTGGGAATTTATGTAACCTTGAATGTGTAAATAGACCGGACTATATAGAGCATATTGTTATCAAGAATACTAAACATAGTTCATGAAATTCATACAATATTTGAAATCTGGTTACACTATATTGTTTGTTATAGCTGGATTTCTTGGAAATCAGTCAGCCTGGGACATACCACAAGACGGTATGATGAAAAAGTATAAATTTCCCGTTTCGGAATTGAGCAACAAGAAGGAATGAGATCCAAATACCATTACCAGACTTGGAAAGAACGCCATGCAATGGTACACAGACGGCTCTTGTGTAAACAGTTTCAAAATGGTGTGAGAATGCCTAGACTAACTCGATGAACTAGGCGAGAACAATATAGTCACCTTACTATGGATTCCAGGACGCACTGGAATAGAAGGAAATGAAATAGCAGATGAACTAGCAAAGAGGGGGACTGATATACCTTTCTGGGGGCCTGAACCCTTTTGCGGAATCAGCCCCAATGTAATATTGGAAGAAATAGGTAAAGCCGAGAAAAAGAGAAAATCTGACCATTGTAAGGATCTAAAAGGGCTTATACAATCAAAGACTCTTCTGGGTGACTACAACCTGTTGAGATCAAATGAATGCATAAGTCAAAGTAAAACTGCGCTAATAGATCCTGCTAAGGGTTCCTGACGGACATTGTCGCCTGAATAGGCACCTGAAAAAGCTTAAAGTAGTGGAGGAAGAAAAAACTTCTTTCCAGATACTTTCCAACTGCACAGCACTTCAGAATCCAGGAGCACATCACCTGGGAGATTACTGGATAGAAGAGGAACATTTACCTATGTTGAAGCCTGCAGACATCCTAAAATTCTTCCGGGAAATAGGACCAAAGGAACTACTAGTTTCTGAGACTACTCAGAAACTAAGTAGAAGGGGGCACAATAGATCTTTTAGGTCTCAGTGAATATCACCCCAAAATACATACATACATATTGTTTATTATAGTTTGAATATTAGAAAATAGATATCACGCTATATCTTTTTTTTCGCAAGTGTAGTATTTAATTGAAGAAAATAACGACTTTCTACGATTGTTACGGTAATATGTGTTAGGACTTGATTCAAAAAAATCTAAGGAATTACAAGTGCGGTAAATGAATTTTTCCGCACGAGTCTGCAGTGAAGCAGCCGAGTGCGGAAAAACATTTTCCGCAAGTGTTAGGTACAATAGTTTTTCTACGAGCGTGAGGAAAGTCAACAGAACTAATCAAAAGTTGAGTTAATTTTATTTGATTATAAGTGCTTATAGTTTATTTAGAAACATATTTTTATTAACAATAATAGTTACATGTCAAAATCTAATACCTATTTATTTATATTACAATTTATTGAAAAAGTACAATTATTTGCATTTCTCTAATTCACAGCAGATGCTAGTTGCTTGTTGAATGGCTGTAATTTTGGATCTGTTGCTCTTTGTTTTCACACAGTGCGGAAAAATTTATTTTCCACACTAAAATGTGTGTGGAAAATTCAATTTTGTAGGGACCTTGTTACGAAAAAACGCCTGAAATTCCGGTTCTGCTTAACCGATTTCAATAAACTTGATGTTGTTTGGAAGAGCTTTTGTTTAACTATCGAAAATTTGTGAATATGAAGCAATCTGATCAATAAAATCAATGCTAGAAAGCGCTATTTCATTTTTTTAATATTGTGTTTTCTCGTAACAATTTTAAATGGAAGCATACAAATTGAAGTAGGTCTTCACAAAGTAGTCTGAATTAGTAATGAAACACTGCAAACAGCAAGGCGATATCTCTTTTCTATCCAGAGATATCGTAAGAAACAGGTAAATAGCGGGAATTGTTCTTCCAACGTAATTGAGTAAATTTTTAAAAATTTTGCATTTTAAAATTTTAACTGTCAAATACGCCCTCTAGCATTGGACCTACAATTCTGATAATAATTTCCAGGCGTTTCTCGAGGCCATTTTGGTTATAAATTTTTTTTTCTCGAACTTGGGCTATAACCCACTCCAGAGATATGGCCGACGGCCGTTCTTAGTTGGCCACCCGGTACACTAAAAAATAAAATAGGTTACAAGACGAGAGCATCTGTGTGATAAGTTATATTATTATTATATTATTTTTGGTGCTCTTGTTTATTTAGCATTATTTCTCCATTTAACTATAATCAAATTTATGTTTTATGATTAACTCATGTGTCCTACCCAAATATTAAAATAGCATCCACCTAAATAAGTTTGGATTGCATCAATTCGCTTAAAGGGTCAAAACCGAGTCCAGAAGTTACAAGTGAAGCTAATATAAAGCTTTCGAAAATATTTCAAGATACAAGAAAATTGATAATTTTTTGTACAAAAACTTTCACATGGAAATTATATAGGTTACAGGTGTAGACATGTATTAATTCAGTAATTACTCCATTATCGATTCACACATTTTATATCAATTTACCAGACTCAGACAAGCTTTGGACAACCACCCATAATGGTTAATTCTACATTGATTTTTAAAAACCTTATACCGACAGTTTGAATAAAAATGGCTCTTTTTTATCAGGGCGCGTGAAAGTGAAAAAACAACGATATATTGCTTTTTTTGTTAACCGAAAATGAGAAAAACGCTTTGATTAGTCCAAAACAAACTTGCATAATTGTGAAGTATCTATCTCTATTCGTTTATAAGCTGTAAGCTCTAGATATGCCGAGAAATATAAAGACACACGGTATTATTGAATATTTTGCCAATAAATATGTGAAAAATGCTCCTCCAAATTTCTAAATAATTGCAACACCTAACACAAATATGGCCTAGTCCGTAAATTTGTGTAATTTTTTATTGCGTTTGGAATGTGAATGTACTGATACTAAAATGGTTTCTATTTTAATTTAAATTATTAAATTTTGTAGGCTGGTCAACGTTAAGTCGCACATCTTTATTTGGATATCATCACCAACTCAGGATAACTTCAAGATATAAATGTCCGAATTATCACAGTGTGGATTTATCGAAGATAATTTTTGCTAATAAGTTGTGTATTGATTATTAAGTGGAAGTAGTTTTTCTATAGATACTTAAGAAATGATATCCGGATTCTTTATAGGAAAACTTTTGCAGTCTGTTTATTTAAAGAAAAATTTGGAAAAATGCTGCTGAAAATCATGGAGAAAGGAAGACTAGGAAGTTACGCTAGATCTAAATGATCAAAATAAAAAGATCACTTAATTTAGCTGGATTGAATTTTTTCTCAATTTTAAAAATCAAGCAGTGGAACAAGTGCTGTGAGCAGATATAAAAAAGGTGGAATCGGTTTGAAATTGAGACAGGTGGACTTCAGCAAAGTTATCTGAACGTCACCAGTTCTACATTTATTGTTTTTCGAAAGATTGAAGTACATTTCCATAATGATTGGGAGTGGGACAATATAAGAAAGGTGGTTATTATATTCAAAGGAAGTGTTTCAATTAGTAATTAGTCACGGAACAATTATCATTGCTTAAGGCAACAACTTGAAATTTAAAAGTTGATTGATGGTTGTCTCCATTTCATTGAACTTTTTAAAATAATCAACCGGAGCATCTTGCAAAGGTAATTAATGTTGTGAAGTTTCTCGAAACGCCACGTGAATTTAAAAATCATTTTATCAATTGCTACATACATATTAATTTTACAACTTTGTTGTGGTGTAATATTTGAGCTTTCTTTTGGGTCGAGCATCTTTACGCGCTTTTTACGTTTTTTCTCAAGCCCTTACTACCTTACTACTGACTTCGCCTTCTCAGCAGAGTCTGCGCAACTCAATTTCGCGGCCGCTACTCATAGCAACCAGGGCCGCGCCAAGCTATTCGGCCGCCCGTGTGCGAACCATAATTTGCCGCTCTTTTTTAAAATTTTTTAAGTAAAATTTAACATTTTAAAAATCGTCACTCCTCACCCCGTTTAGCTGAAAATTAATACATAGGTAAGGTAATAAATAAAATTAAAATTAAATAAATGCTAATAATTATATTTAATTTCGATATTAGACATGTGTAATATATGTAACTTTTAGAGTAACCATACAACATAAAGCAGAAGGCAGTGAACAATCAGACTAAAAAATCGAGAGATCTATCATCAAATTCGTCACTTTGAGGATTAACTTGTACAGACGAGTCCGTCTGACAGTAGATCATTTTTGTAAAGTTGATCACTATTTAGCGGTGAATATTTGACTGTATTTCTACTTTGGTGAAAGATGAAAATTAAAAAAGTAAAAATAAAAATCACAGAAAGTATCAAAACAAATAAAAAATGTTTATAATAGTTAACAAGGAAAAAATAAATTATTGAAAACATGCTTTTATCGCCTTTTTTTCGGCAAAATCTTCAATTAACTCGTCGAAGGGAATAGAATCCATAATGTCACTTTGTATGGACATAATTGCTAAATGGCTAAGTCTTTCTTGTGCCATACTCGATCTTGAGAATGTTTTTATCTACTTGAGTTTTGAAAAGGACCTTTCCCCCGATGCTACGAATACTGGTAGTGTTGAAAAATTCGAATAGCCACTGCAATTTTTGGAAACGTCGAAATTAATTCATTTTCTAAAATGTATTGAAGAATCACTTGGGGG
>CAJUYH010005171.1:0-24188 GCA_910591685.1 Galerucella tenella
TTTCTTGTGAAATTGTTTGGAATGAACCGAACTATATAAAAGTATCACTATAAATAAATCAAGGTAATTAGGCATATGAATTCGAATAAGTTATTTATAAGGATGGCGCAGCTAGAATTTTGTATTTTGGGGGGGGGGTTAAGAAAACAGAATACATAATTATTTGAAAAAATACAAACAAAAAATTTAGTCAGGGGGTGAGTATCTATGATACCCACTTATAAATAATGTACCTATTTAAAAAATATAAATTTCATCAACAATTTAATTCATGTAGGTATAAAAAATCGCATATGCCACAGTGCTATTGTCACTTTGACAGCGGCAAAAGTTAGCTTTAACTTTTACATCGATAAATTAACTCCAATGTTAAAATGTCATATACCTGGAAATGTTATTGTCACTTTGACATCGATAAAAAAGGTGCATCCTTTTTTATCGCGATAAAAACTCCTCTTCCTCAATATCTAGTGAGCGGACGTCACTTACACAATGACAATGAGTCGCAAGTTAATAAAGATAATTATTTTAGTTGTTCATCCATATATTTTGTCGTTAATTTATCTTGCCAAAAAACAATCGAGCTTTTCTTTCATCGGATAAATTTCTCGTTAACTCAAAATTTTGCCAATAACTAAATTTGCTCGAAAAACTGACATTAGATAAAATTGCTCCACCTTCGGTGTCGCGATTTTATCATGTCAGTTTTTCTCGTAAAATTAGTGATTGGCAAAACTGTTTCGTTGCAAGGAGAAATTTATCCGATAAAAAAAAAGCTCTTGTGTTTTTACTGTTGACAAATACACTAGTGATTTTTTCACTTATTCATTTGTTCATCAATATCACTGTTCCTAGTATGAATTTCAATAACTGCGTTTTTAATAATTGTACATTAAAATAAGAATGTGTTTATTTTTAATGTTTCATAAATAAAGTTTGCATTGATATGTTTCCAAATTTCTCTTGCATTAAATTGTCCTGCCGAATTACACTCGAGGTTTGTATTGATATTGGGTATTGCTCAAATCCCAAACTGTTTCCTCTAGCAATTTGACACTCCACCTTCGGTGTCGTGTTTTTAATAGTTGACAGTTATTCTCGTCAAATTGCTAGGAAACAGTTTCTCATTAAACAACCCAAATTTACCCGATAAAATACAAACCACTTGTGCAATTATAAGTGAAAACTTCGTTATCTAGAAGAGGAATATTTGAATGTAAGTATATACATCAAAGCTAAGACATTTAGGTAATATATTGTCTGGATTTGGAGGGATTTTCAACCCATAAAACCACCCCACTCGTTGTGCAACGGTCAAAGCTATAAAACCTAAAATTTATTTAATTTTGTGATTATGGCTAAAGCCAGATCCTTCTATTATTTTTTAGAGATTTTCTGAAAAGAGTTTGCTCTGATAGCGTCTTTAGCTTCTAACTTCACCAATCAATCAATATTTTGGTTCCTATTTCCTTTAGGAATCTCAGGGTATCTGCAGGCTTTTAGTATAGGTGAGTAGTCTACCTACTATAGAAGGAATTGGCCGGTGCACACAAATTCCCGTCAGGTTCATTAATGACCAATATAATACACATGAGTTCCCGTCCGACACTTGCAGGTATCTTTATCTTGCACTCGAATTGCCGTCCAGTTTATTTAATCTGTTCTGTTATCGGGACTGCCAAAATAGTTTACCCTGGCGGGGTTAGGTGTCTTATTATTCCTGAAATAAATGTACAAATACCTTCACCATTTAATTTATTTCGTATTTCCTCAATCTCCTTACTTTTGTGTTTATCTTGCTGCGCGCAATTCGGTTCCTAATTTTGGTGGGTAGAAAATGACCGCTGCGCGCAACTCATCCCTGCCCAAATAAACACCTTTTAAACAGGTCAGTTGTCATGTGGATTGAGGTTTCTTTATACCGATATGGAAAAAAACAAAGTTAGATTTATGAAGAAAATCTTTATTCAGTGATAAAGTGGAAGACTAACTTTGGCTCCCCTTAAAGAAACAGTTTGATTCCCTTCACAATCTCAAAAAATATTCGTGAACAGATATACGGCAGTAGCACCAATCAAATGAGGTTTTTTTTCTTCTGTTTATCAAACAATTTGATTTTAATACCGTGTCCAATTAATAAACATATTCCCTTCTATCTGTAAGGACACGTGTGACAATATAAGAATCTAAGAGCACAAGATGTAAAGTGGGTTTTCATGTAAAAACCGTAGCATCATTCGTCCGAATCAGAATACAAATGATGAGAGCGATTCATTCCGACAAACACCTTGTATCCAATAAATTCAGTTAGCGTTTTTGTTGCACTGAAGTGGGATTTGTCCGGATCTGTGGAGCCCCATAAACAAGATAGTCACGCGTGTTTTACCCCCACTATTTCCACTAAGGCGGAGCGACACACCCTAAAATGGGCTAAAATGTAGTGGGGATCCACTCACGATCCGTACAATCCAACAAGCTCCGGATTTTCTGTGTAGTTGTTGGTCGTTAGGTATCGTCACGCCTAAAAATGCGGGTGAAGGGGGCAGATCGTTTCCGTTGGTTTCGCCAGCCGTATACGATTCCAGTCACTATCTGATAGCCTCGGATCTAGCCTCGTATACGGTCAAATTCTTTATATACATACATGAGACGAACGAGGGCTTGTTTTGGACTACACCAAAGACAAAAAAATAGTGTTCTCGTGCATATGAAAGGATTACTATTGTGTTTGTGAGTGATTGTGTGTAGAGCTGTTTCGGTTTTTGACTTTTGGGACGAATTAGTGAGATGGCAGCATATGCCCAATTCGGATACTCGTATCCGACGGCATCTCAGGTATATTAACTATTATTTTAAAAAAAATCTAATTAATATTAAATATTTTTATTGAAATTGCCATTCGATAAATCAAAAAATATAATTATTTGTTTATTAGCAACAATTTTAAACAGTAATGAATAAAATTAGATAATTAGGTATTGGTAATTTACTAGAATGTCGATTATTTTATATTTATGTGACACTGTATTAGGTACCTATGCTGTAGGTAATATAAATAAAAAAGATACGAAATTAAAGATATTTAAATAAATATCCTATATCGGACAATAATCACATATGGATACGAAATATAGGTGTTAATACTGTTATTAGTACTAGGTACAAAAAAGTGAAATATTGACGACAGATAAAATATTAGAAGAAGAGTAGGTACCTAAGATGTGTAACCAAAGAGAATATAATGAAAAACGGAAATCAATCAACCTTAGACTTTATGAAGAAAGTCATCTAGGTAGGTACAATGGTTGGGGACATTTACAAAGAATGGATGAAGAAAGACAGGTTAAGAGAGTGTGGAGAGCAAAAATTGGAAGAAATATAAAAGGGGCAGACCAAGATTTGTATAAGGTAATTGCTGGATTAATGAATATAGAAGAGGAAGAAGCTGGAAAGAAGCAAAATAGGAAAGAATGATAAAAATGAAGAGTACCTAACTGCAATGATGATATTTATCATGACATTTATCTTGAAGAAATGTTTACCTACCTAAATAAATTATGTTGTTCTTATCGTTAATGGTTGTAATTTTCTTGCTTTGTGATTATAACATATTAATAGTTAGGTACTCTAGTACAGGACCGTCGTTAGTTCGTTTTCAATTAATACCCACTTTTATTTTGCAATTTGAAAAGACTAGAAAAAAGGAATTACCTAAGTACTTATGTGATTATTTCTCATATACCTACTAGCTCATCATTCATTACTTTGTTTGGTGATAAGTTTATACTTTTTAAAGTACTTGAGAAATATCGAAAGCTACAAAATATAAAATATTTTTTCGATTCTTCTCCAATCAGTTAGGCCCTTTAAGAAATAGTCGTATTCATCACTATTGATCAAGTAGATAGGTTGTAAATTGTGCCAAATATTTTCTTTATAGCCTGATGATGATGATATGAACCGAAACTAGGTACCTACTTGTTAACCTTCGGATTTAAATTAATTACGTACCTATATGTTGTGGCTTCTCTGAAAACCTTAATGAATTAAAAAACAAATTGTTTCAGTTTGTTTTTTTGAATATTGGAATTTAATGCCTGGATTTTCAAAACACTAAATTACTTCAAACGTTGTTAGCCGCTACTAAAATTATAAGGTGTTTATTTTCGTTCGAGTGCGTCGCCTACAAAGAAAACTTGATTTAACTGTTTGTCTTGACGTTAATGAACAACAAATTTTCTCATGTAGAAAATTGTTAAAATACCGAACAAACAATGTAGAAAGGAATGGAGGTTACTAATGCTTTTTTGTTGTTTCTAGCGGTCTAGAATGTTATTTAAATTATTATAAACTAATAGACGCCCGAGAGTTGCATCCATTTTACGATACAATGGAATCTGAAAGTATCCAGTGGAGTTAACCTCATTTTCACCTCAATCTTTAACAACAAAAAATATTCAACTGATTTCGGGGGGTCTAATGAGAAGTAAAAAAAATCTGCGCAGCAAGTGAAAATTTATCGAGGTGAAATGCATTAGATGAAAATTTGAAAATAACAGGTTAAAATACAGTTTTCGTTGAAAACATTTTTAATCTTCTGTTATTAGGTATTATCCTAGTAGATGTCATAGTGATAGTGTATTGAGTGCACAGCACAGGGAACTTGGCCTTTCGTATTGTATGGAATTTTTTTTTTTTTTCACCCTTTTGAGAGTAAAACAAGATCTCTCAAGAATGAATGTAGTAACAGGTGAGGTAGAAAGAATAACCAGTAAATGATGGGGAGCAGGGAAAACATTTTTGTCAGAGTGCTTGTACCATTAAGTCTTCGGTATAGGTATTGTCTAAATCTTCACACATTTCACCCTGAAAAGCAGACAGCGAGTAATTATCTTCAATATACGTAGAAAGCTGGTAATAATCTTTGAAAAGCTACTAATTTGGTTGAGTTTGTTTCAAAACTATCATAAGTTGATCCACTTATGTGGATTTGTTTGATCTTGAGGCGTCACCAACTGAATGAAACGAAACTGCAGCAAGTGCAACATTTTCCCCCATACAATAAGCTTAGAGCACACTGCGCTGCAAGTTCCTCTGTATTGTCAATATACCTACCTATTGGTAATGAAATTTTAAAAATTAGATTTTCAAAACTGTATGCCGTTCAATATTTCCACACATTTTTACACAGAAATTATCAAATCATCGTTTTTCTAGTATAAAAATTTCGGGGGGATTGGACCCCTTAACCAACCCCTCCTATGGATACATAGGGTTGTCTTTTATAATATGTTGCATGTCTGTACAGAAAGTACGAGGAGTAATAAACCCTAATTAAGTATGCAAAACCTTTACAGGGAGCACCATGAAATTTTTGATAAATCTCTTACTTTAAATTACATTTCTTCCGTAAATCTAAAAACCAGGTAGATCGACCCCGTATTTGTTTTAGTTGTAGCAAAATTTAGGGTTTCTTCATTGTTAAAGGATTAGCAGATAAGCAATAACGCAATGCAGTGGTGTGTATTTTGGGAAAAAAATACGTTTCAAATTATAATATAATAAAAAATGAAAAGAAATAATTATTGGAATACATTTATTACTTACATTTTATTCTATATCCGACTCGGAAGAGGAAGAATCGTTGTTGACATTAATAATAATAGGGTCGATTAAATCATCACAAATATTGTCAATTTTCAACATATTTGCCTCTACTTTGATAACATGCTCGATACAGTTTGTCCAATTTTCCTTACTAACATGACTTACAGCACTCTCAAAAAATTTCACAACATCGTTTATTTTAAAAGTAGTATTTATTTTCCAACTCCCCCCTTTACCTGAGCCCATATTAATTCTATGGGATTAAGTTCACAATGATAAGGGGGAAGTCGAAGAACTGATATACCACGAGAAGAAGCCATTTCTTCTACAATGTAGGTTTTGTATTTATTCTTGTTCATTTTTGCAATTCTGTAAAGTTCTTTCCTTAGTGGATCTTTTGGAAACTTAATATTTTCCGAAATAAGCCACTCCAAAAGCTCTGCTTTACGCCAACGACTTGTGGGCAATGCTTCTCGTAACCGTGAATGGTAACTTGCGTAGTCCATAACAATAACAGTCCCTTTTGGAATCAGATCCAACATTTGAACAAACCATTCCTCGAAGACATCCCCATTCACATCTTCGTGATAGTCCCCCGTGCGTTTTGAAATAAAAGTTAATAATCCACCATCAACAAAACCTTCAGAACTTCCAACATGGACAATGATAAGTCTTTTTCCTTTTCCAGATGGTGGCTGCAAACCTAACGACAAACCTTCCACGAATGCCTGCCTTCCGCTTTTAATGTTTTCATCTTGCCAAGATTTGGAAACTGTATATCCAGCATTTATCCATGTTTCGTCTAAGTAGAAGATTTTCAAATTTTGTTCTCTGGCATGTCGAATGCTTCTTCTCTTCTCTTCTCCAAAAAACTATTTCCGGTTTATCTATCAAGAGAGATTTTCTATTATGTTTTGTATATCTGAAACCCACATCTTTCAAAAGTTTGCATAATGTCATTCTGGAGAATTTTGGATAGTCCGTATCTTCTTGCACTGATGTCATAATTTTGTCAAGTGTTGGAATTTCCTTTCGTAAGTAAAATCCATGGACTTTACGCCTTTGTCTTTGTTTTAATGACTCATCGATCTCAATTGGTTTTCGGCCTGAAGGAGTTTTAGGGGGTTGAAGAGTTCCATTCTTGCTTTCTTTTAGTAATCTATAAATTGTTGATTTAGCAACACACAACATAGCAGCCGTTAATTCCACAATATCATCAACACTTGCACTTGGATCCTTGTTTTTCAATGATATATAACAATTCAATATCAGAGTTTTTTCATTTAAAGATAATGGACCTGTTTTTGGTCGTTTAGATGGTCCTTGGCTTATCGACATTGTTTGGTACTTGCACAATTAACATTCAACAAATGTTTTAAATATATTCCAACTGTTTACAATATTATGAAAACCATACAACTTCATACAACTTTACTCAAAGAACTAATACTAAGTACTGATTTAATGTACCTACTTTCTTTCAAAATAATATTCCCGATAATGTTTCTAAGAAAACTTTACTCAAAGAACTAATACTAAGTACCTTACGGTATACCCTCTTAAAATATATTTTGGTACGTCTATGAAATCTACTTAAATGAATGATTTATTACTCCTCGCACTTTCTGTACAGACTATAGAGCTAAAAAAACTGCAATTAGTTTCCTATGTGCGCAGGAGCTTGCATAGCCTTGGTGGAGGATCATTTGTCGTTGGGGATTGGCTTTTCGAACCAAGCAGCATTAACTCGGCTTAATTAAAGAAGAGTTTATAAATTAATATATGAAGAAGCATTTCTACACACCCTTCACCAACACTCTTTCCATATATACTTTTATTTCGACTCAAATCTTCAAACTTGTATAAGGTTTACCTTATTATTTACAGCAAAAACACAATGTTTCAAAAAACCAGTTAAACGCTCTTATTGCCCGCATTTCAATAAAAAAAGTAATTAAACGCCAATTCCGGCAACTTATCTTTTATATACATACAATTTATATGTTTATTGTTAACGGTTTTAACGACAAGCTGTTTTCACTTTGTTAGAATGTTTTTTTTGTGCGCAAAGATAGTTTAGGTTGATTGCACTAACAGTAGGTACAAACCAGAAACATTATCAAGTTATACGTGGTAATCATTGATATCATGTTACGTCATGAATTAGGAAAAAAAACTGCGATTAAAATGTACAAAATTATATTACAAACTTAATGGACCAAGAATCAAAGCTTTGAGTTTGTTATTTTCCAAATAATAGATCAAAAATAGTTCAAGTAGAACATAGAACCAGTTTTTTCAAGTTTCACACCATTAATTTGTTTATTCAACAATATTTTCTTTTTCCATTCCAGAATCTTCGTGTCCCCTATCCCACTAGTTCAACTGACTGCATTATTTCCTTCCCAAAGTCCTTCTGTCTGACTCTTTGTAAGCCACCTTCATTAGAGTCACTGATGTGTTGTCTCTTGCAAGCCTATTAAGAGGCTCCTCGTAGTTTTTTACTCTAGACTCTAGACTAGACACTGGACTGCTCTATACTTTTTACTCTAGTGGTTAAATTGATGATAGCTTCTGCTTGAAATTTGAAATATACACGTAGGTATATCGCCCAAGGCTTCAGCATATTCTCCCTCTAGATCCGTTCATACCAGTGCCAATACAATGGTTTGAACCAGATGCCACCGGCGACATCCTCACCACTATAAACACAAACCAAAATTCGTATTGACAAAAAACTTTTTTGTACTATCGCCTTTTTAGCATTCTCTTCACTAGGGTAATTGATTTCAGCGTTATCTCTAATCCGGAATTGTGCTCTCAGAACTTCTGGAGGTACCTTGTACTGATGAGACGCAAATGCTCCGAAGCCGGTATACCTACAAGTGATATTGTCCCTTCTAATTATAGACCAGAATGGTTGGTTATGTCGTGAAGATGTCCCAACCCCGTTCAACTTGGATGTGTAATTCATTGTATGTCAGGCCCATAGCCCGAGAAGTAGACGGTTTTTCTCAGGAAACGGTCTACTCTTTGAAAAGTGATCTTCAAATTTGTAAGGAGGTATAATAGTATACTATTATTTTGACATTTATTGATAGGTAGCAAGCTTTACTTAAATATGAGAATTTTTACTGGAAACTGTAATTGAGCAAATTGTTACATACGAGCTCAGTTCTTAAGTGGCTGTGCTTTAATTGTAAGTTTCCTGATATTATTTTCCTACTGTTTTTCAATCTATGTCACTTGTCTACTTTTTCTCCATCTACATTTAGTTATCCCTGTTTTTTCTTAGAGTTCTCCAACACTTTTTGACTAACCATGCCTTCTGTGCTTCTTCTCTATATGAAAACAATTGTTTTTTTAGCTACTGCTACAAATATAATCGATATCACCATCACCATAGATAATATCTTTTAAAGAAAAATTATTCTAAACTTCATATTGAATTTAAACTTGTTATTTTGATTTTATTCAATAAACCCGTTAATAACAGGTCGCATTGTATGTAAAAAAAGCTTTTTTTCCCATATATGTATAAAACAAATATAAGTTAACAAACTCTTCTAATATAAACAGCAAATTTTATGTATTAGATTTATATAATGAACAGATGTTCCGAATAGAAAACGCGCTTTATCATACATTTGGTATAATGTGACAGAAAGTGATGGAGTATCCTGCTTGAAATGGAAAATTGATGTATATCCTCTTCACACGATTCCCTGGAATTGTTTTCAAAACAAATAATTTAATGCTTATAGGAATGATTCCTAATGGAGGGATTTAGATAGTTCCATTTTCACATTGATAACTAATTTGTTGACAGTATTAAGAGAGTACTTGAAATAATAATTAAGTATACAACAAACAAAAATTGTCAATGTAAATATTTTTGATAAATAATAATTTAAAATAATAAAAAAGTGATATAAGTAGATTCCCAACAGTAAATTCAACGCATAGCATTTGATATTTTGAATCTTAAAGTGAGGTTAGGATATAACCGCAAATCCATAGTAGTAGGTAATTTTGAGCTTAAATGTGGAATTCATATTCTCAGATAATGAAAGAATATGGAAAAAATCAGTAGTGTCGTATCTATGATATTCTATATACAGGGGTACCCGAAAGTGAAGAGTAAAGATTAAAAACCTAGCTCCAAAATAGATAGGATAAGACCCATCCGAACCAACTGAACACCTAGTCACCAAATTTTGCCAAGAAAAACTCTACTGCTTCGACCATGACTAAATCACCAGATTTTACAATATTCAAAACACAAATTTGAAACAATTTCTCTTTAAAATTTCCTATTTATTTTTCCTTTCGAAATACCAGCTGGTATCAATAGCGTCGAATCATTCTACGCAATTTTTTACAGTCAGCAAAAAATTTTATCTATAACGTTCCAAATGCAGCATGTTTATATTTTCAAAAACGGTCGGAGAAAGTAATCAGATTATTTTATATAATTTATAAGCGTTGTTCTAATCTTGACAGTCGTAAATACACAAGGAATGAGATCTTAATTCAGATAAAGCTGACTTGATTAGCTCTTAATACATTAAAAGATATGAATATCAAATTAATGTACCTAACTATTTTCAATCATGACATTTCAAGACAATGCCATTAAATATACATAATTGAAATACATAAATTGATATCTAGTTTAATGATTGAACAAGTTCGGTAATCATAATTATTGTCATTTGTTAAGTATACTTTTATGCTCTGTTCAGACTTGACAGCAGCTCTAGCGGGAGTTGGTTTGTGTTTGCCAACCAATCCATATATTTATAATTCAAGATTAAACATGTTTCTTTTTCTAAATGTTACAGCTCTTGGTATCCGGACAACCAACAACCAATTCAGGATCATCGCCAGTTTCTGGAGGTGGATCTTTAAGTCCCGGAGGATCAGCCGGTATCCCAGGTGCTTTATCGCCAGGGGGAACCTCTTCCACAGGTCCAGCTCAATGCTGTGAATCTGGACGACCACTTGTAACAGACCCTGTTACCGGTCAAAGTGTCTGTTCATGTCAATACGACTCGGCAAGGCTGGCAGCTTTACAGTATAGAAACGCTAGTGTTGGAGTGTATGGTACTCCGTATCCTTCGACTGACCAAAATCCTTATCCAAGTATAGGAGTAGATAGTTCGGCATTTTATTCACCTTTGGTAAGTACTAAATTAATATATTTTATATTGGATAAAATAAGACGTGAGAAAAATGAGATTGCACTTCAGGTAGCTCTATGGTTTTTATCCTCATTAGATCCTTTGTGCACCCTTCTGAAAGTCCCTCTCGGTACGTCAACCATGATGATAGAGTCGAGCAATCAAAGACATATGGATATATGGTTTTAAATGAAACTAACTGTTTTTAAATGACTCCACAATATATTTGTAAAAATCTGTAAATTGCAAATATATTGTGGAGTCATTTAAAAACAGTTAGTTTCATTTAAAACCATATGATGAGTAGATTCCACGAAGTGAGGGTTTATACAGTTAACTCAACATATGGATATGTCTGATAGTCTCATTCTATCAAGATGCTTGTTTAGTAGAATGCTATCCTAACTAGGACGTCAACCACGCGGTTACCTTAAATGGATGGATAAATTGATTTGACATTAGGCAGGTTGTTTTTAAATGTAAAAGGGCATATTTTGATAGAAATAGTAGTTTGTGCAACTAGTGTGGATATGATGGCCATATCGCACGAGGACGAAGTTTGAGCACGACGCCGTAGGCGGAGTGCTCAATCGTTCAAGTGAGATATGGACAATCCACACGAGTCGAACAGCATATTTTTTCTATGACCCACTTAAGAAAAAATATGATGCTGTTATAAGTAGATGTTGCCAGTCGGACTCCCTCATGAAGGGTACCGTACCATTATCTATAACAATGAATATTCTGCTAAATATTTTAAACGTCTACCTGTTGTCGTTAATAATATCAAGCAGAATAATTATTTAAAAATAAAATTAACAATAAAAAAACTCCTTCACGGGGAATTGAAACCGGGTCTACCGCGTGAGAGTCTGGTTTACTTACCACTCGACCACCGAGGAATATGCAAATTGTTTATCTATAACGTCAGATGTATTACATAATTTTTGCTTAAAAGGAACTAAAGTTCCTACCGTGTGTCCCGCGACACGTTCTATCTTTTTTCACTAAGTATGACCATTTATCATAGGTAATCAAATGCAGTATAATAGATATAATATGTCATTGATGATATTAGAATGCTGCTGGTTTTTTGGTTACGATTATGATGGCGGCTTCTTTTGGGAATTCGTGCCTTTGCGGCCCCCTGAGAGAATGGGGCCCTGGGAACGGGTACTGTGTGCCCTTATGGTGAAGACGGTATTGCTTGTCTCTATTTTTTACAGGTCACAAATAAGAAAGATCTGCTTTACATACTTCAGCACCTTGCAAAACATTCTCTTTATCTTCGTCACTGGAATTATGGGAACCTGGGTACCGTTCCTCCCTTAAATCATCTTTTGCAGGAAAATAGAGTGTGGATGGTGTTTACCAAGAAGTTATTTCTATTTTTCATCTTATTGTTATATGTGATTTAAGATTACTATTATTTTTGTAGTAGCTAATCCAATTTTCCGGTCTATTAGTAGTATTATAACAAACCATTTTTATCTGGGTAAGGTACATAAACATAATTTAAATCGGAGAAAAAGTCCACTTACAGTCAGTCCCTCGGCGAGTGTGTAGCATACTCGTATTTCACTTTAGTTTGCTTTGAGTTGTAGTATTCGGCTTTTATACTTGTATGGTACTTAATGGATTATGTCCTGTCCACTTGAAAGGCTTTTCGGGGCTCGTAGACAAAATATTGATTTTGCTTTTTTTTTTCGTCCTCTCTTCTCTTTTGTTTCTCGCCGCCTTGTTTAATTTAACTTGGTAAGAATGATTTTTTACGGTTGTGCTGGTAAAAAAGATCAACATATATTTACAGATATCGTGTTGCGCTGATGAAATTTTACACTTCTCTCTATAGTGTCTATTTTGCGAAAAATTAGCCGAATTTCAATATACAGATTGCGAAAAAGGTTTTCGAACCGTGCGATTTACACAAGTACGACAAGGAAAATATGAGAAAAACAGCTTGGAAGAGAGAGAAAGAATAATTATGCGTGGTCAACGGCGGCGTGTATTTAGATCCAGAGACTGGGCGACTGTTCATTGTCCCCCTATTTTAACCGCTGTTTCCAGAAGTGCAGACTTTTTTCGAGCTCATGCACTATTAGGTAAAACTAAACACTTTCATCCGGCAACAGTGTATTTTACAGAGAGAATTCACTAGTTTTGGTAGTATTCAGTATGTTCCAAGCATGAAAGGAGTGAGTGTGTTAATGAACATTCGGTCAGCCTCTGGAACTAAATACACGCCCTCGCTGACCACGCACAATTATTCTTTATCTCCCTTTCAAGCTGTTTTTCTCATATTTTCCTTGTTGTACTTGTGTAAATCGCACGGTTCTAAAAGCTTTTTCGCAATCTGTATATATATATTTTCATTTAAATTTCTAAGTCTCTATATGATTCTAATTAGCACAAAAATGTTAAATAAATAACTTTATATATGAAAACAAGTTCCGAGAGATATCAATCTTGAAGGATATTCCGTTAACTGAGACTGTTCAGTCATTAAAGAAACATATAAAGCTGATTGTATAATAAGAATGACATTCGATGATTTATTAATACTTTGATAAAATCTAGATAATGCTTTATCGAACATAGTTTATACACTTAACCTAATTTTTTATTTTTGAAATTTTGATTTCCTCATTCCCCATAATTTATATTCATTTTTCTCAACTAGTTTGGATATTTATTTTCTCAGCAACATAAAATTTAGTTCTTAAGCCATGTCCACACCAAAGAAACGCAGAGGAACATTTTATTGCTGGTTGCCGCAAACTGTTTATGGAAACAGAAACAACAGCAAAAGTTCCGTAAACATTCTGTCTGCACCAAAGTAACTCATTCTTGAGGAACAGGAAGCGTTGTGTCTACACCAGTGCAGTACAAAAACAGAAAAAGCGAGTCCATAAATGTCGGACTAGACCAAGTCTTTTAGACAGTAATTCACATGGTGTCATACGCCTTCTAAATTCATTAATGAAAGATGATATAATATCGAAATGTATTGATTTGTAATGCAAAATTTCACCTTCAATTCACGACACAAGTTTCGAGTGAGGAACCAGCAACAACATGTCCACACTGATAAAAATACCGTTGAGAAACAAAAAATGTTTACCAATCTTTCTATATCTCCTTCGATCTTTGCCGCTGAATATGGAAACAAACAACTTATAGGAACTTTTGTTGCTGCAACAGTAAACAGCGAGGAACTTAAATAAACTTTTGGCAACATTCAGAAACAAGTTCCATGAACAAGCAACATGAACATAATGTTCCTGTGTTGCTTTCGGTGTGGACGTGGCTTTATAGGTATTCATCTAATCTTTTCTATCCTAGGAACCAATTTTTTCGACAATTAATAAGATTTAATCTAGTAGATATCCCATATCACCTCTTTGGTTCTGGTTGGAATCCTCTTCCATTTTCTATTTATATTATAACAAGTCTACGTTGCGTTTTTTAATATATTCATGGTCTCAAAAAAAAAATTCACATATACCTGGAATCCTTTTCGTATCTCATTTGTATTGTTTGACGTTTTTTGTTTATTTGAGGAACAAAAAAAAGTCGACGATCCTTAAATTTACAATTTCAACACCGTCGTTCGCGAAAAGTTATCCCATTAGTATCCGAGACGTCGTGAGAACGTGGATTAGCATAAATATGTCGTTGCAAACACCTTTTCTGCAACCTTATGTCGTCTATAACATTGATTATGGACAGGTATCGGCAGAAAACCATCTGGATTATTTAAAAAAATATATACAAACAGCTATAATTGTAGATTTGTAATTCTGTTTTCAATCCCCACGTAATATTTTTTTAATTTTGGAAATTCCAATTTCTGAATATTAAAATTATTATTTTTTTCCATTAACGGGGATAACCAACAAAAAATTGCATTAAAATTTTATTCTCATTTGTTCTTGTCTTCGAAATAATTAATAAAACTTATGACTTTGATTTATTTATTATATTAGGTATTAAAAAATCAAGGAATTAGGAACAACTAGTTATTGAATGTCTATTAATATTATTTAAAAAAATATTTCATTAATATTGATGTCAAAAAAGATTATGTGTATGAAGTGGGTCATTATAAGTTTTGAGACCATGAAATTTTTATAACTTTATACAGTGTGAGCCATTTTGTTTGGAAGCATCCACGTAAAATCCGCATTTTTCAACAGATTTTGTTTTAATTTTTTTGTTAGATGCAGTATCAAAAACAGTATTTTGGCACAAATTTTCATAGCTTAATTACTATTTTCAAGGCCCTCTATGTTGATTTTTCTTTGCCAAAAAAGACAAAATTACATTCTTAAATATGACTACACCACTGGATTCAGAATTATCACAAATGTAAACTACCAAAATTTTAAGAATATTTTTGTTTCTCCGATTAGCAGCAAATATTAATTTTGCTGACATATATCGATCAGCAAAGTATTACTTTTCCTGCCTAGGCAGCAAAGTGATTATACTCAATTGGAATAAAACATTTCACGTAAACATTTATTAGCAATTATTACACAACACTTTTAACAAGAATTTAAAAACATATGTTTAGTTGTTATTAACATTGATGGTAAAATTACTACAATTTTGAACGAATAGGCCACCTTTTCTTTCCTCAGATAATTTGCAAATACAATATCCTCCTATATCGTTATGAACAATCGGAGAAAAAATTATATGTTCAACTCGGCAGCAAAGTAGATTGACTGCCTTAGCTGAATTCCTAGCCTCGCTACGCTCGGCTATGAATTCAGCCTCGGCAGTCAATCTACTACTTTGCTGCCTAGTTAAACAAATAACTATTTTTCATTATATCTACCTTATCCTAACATGCCTAAGCATGCCTATTTAGGCTAGCTTGCGCAAAATTTTTGGAGAGGCACAATCTTACAAAAAGGTAGGCCAACGCACCTCTCTACACCATGGGATGCTACAATCCTTCCTGTACAGTTTTAAGATCACGTGTGGTTTTCCAATTATCTCCCCATCTAGGTACCACCTTTGTATTTATTTAAAATTTAAATGTTTTATACAGAAAGTAATTTCATAAAAATCTTGCAACTTTAAACAAGAATCAAGCAGGCAGTCTTTGCTTACCTACAGGTAGATAGATACTATATCTGTGATTCGTTCATTTATATTTAATATTTCCCAACAGTCAGATAATGTTTATCTTAACGTAACAAAACTTGACGGCTCTAAAAACATGTTAGAATGTGTCACCGTGATAGATAACTTGAGTATAGATATTGTACAAACAACTGATATGACATCTCTTAAGTAATGTCGGAAAATGTACGTAAAAAGGAATTTATCAGTAAATTGACGTAAGTCAATATTTACCGTCAAGAAAGTATCTAATACGAAATCATGCAAAAGTAATACCATTGTATATATAAACAGTTTTACTACTTATATTAACTTCTTTAAAAAAAAAGCAGCTGCTACCAGAGAAAATGTTAACAAAATGTCGATGAAATTAAAGATTATAATTAAGGAACTATTTAATCAAATTATTTAAAACCTACAGGATTTATTTGAAGAAAACAATCATTATCATTTACCCAGCTTTATCAGCACCATCATAAGGGTTAAAATAACGATTGTGGCTAACTGGTATGTAATCACATTACAATACATTCAATCAAATAGTGTATCTACCACGCCCATTTATTCTCCAGCTAAACTCGAACCGATTAGTGTGGAAGAAGAAGAAGCTTGCAAGATATGGCAGTAGGCTGAACTGAAAAATAAATTGTTGTTATTATTTCGTTTACAAATTTGTATTGGTGCTCTGTTTGTAGATTGGAAAGATACGAAGTATGATTTATGGGAATAATATTAATTAAACTGTGTCTGCTTAATTAGAAGAATTATTTTTTAGTGCTAGAGAGTGTAGATGGACGACATATATGTCCGCTAGACTTTCGCGTCTATAGACCAAGGGTTACTACCTTTGCACAAGATCGTTATCTGACCAATCTTCGAAGAGTTCTTGGTGATAATCTAACCTTGAATCTTTAATACTCTTTTCTGACAACAATAAAGCGTTTGGAGCCCAACTTGTTTCTGGTCCAGTATTTATTATTGTTACTTAATAATAGAAACAAACGCTTAAATAGAAGAAAAAATACTAATAGAACAGAACACAAAGTCAGATGCTGCAAATGCAATACGCATATATACAGATGGCTCAAAAATGAAAGGAGGCTCGGGATGTGGAGTTTACTCCAAAGCACTGAGCCTAAGGATTAAGTGGGGAGTGGGAAACAATACCAGCGTGGTTCAAACAGAACTTGCTGGTATCTCAATTGCCACAAAAGAACTAACCAGAAAAGGAATTTCCGGCAAAAACATATCAATCTGCACTGTAGTAGACAAGCCCTATTAGCCTTGAACAGAAAACGTGTTGTATCGGGGCTAGTACTAGAGTGTCACCAAGATTTAGCTAACTTCTCGGCAGATAACAATATCATCCTGAGGTGGGTTGAAGGTCACGACAAGAGTAAAGGGAAGAGGCTGGACTAAAAATTTTAGGACCCAGTGACACCTACTGCCTAACGACTTCGACAATTGCGGAACTAGCCAAACGTTACACCCATGCTCAATCCCTTAAGAGATGGAATGGAATCAAAGGATGCAGTATGATCACCCTGGGCTACCCTGGGAAGCTGGCGCCGAAGAAATATTTGACGATGACCAGGAAAAACATACGTTTAACAGTAGGATCTCTGACTGGCCACTGTCAACTAAGGAAACACCTCCATACTATGGGGCTAGTGGACAGACCCCTATGCAGGATGTGTGAACAGGAAGATGAAACTGTCAGGCATGTCTTATGCGAGTGTCCGGAGTTATTGTCAATAAGAGAGTGTGTGTTTGGTGAGTCTTGGCCTACACCTGCCGATATAAAGGAGATGTCTCCTAGTGACCTGTCCACCTTCCTGGATGGACCATGACCTAGGAGGACAACTCCTCGGGAGGATGTACAATGGGTCACATGTGGCCTAAGTGCTGTGAGCCTACACTCACCCTCCCTACTCTACAGATACAGATACAGAAGAAAAAATAATGAAGCAGATCATTAATAGGAAAGATACGAGCGTGTTTAAAAATTGGTACAAGTGTTATACGCTACTGACCTTTAAATAATTAACGAAGATTAATAAAAGCTCCAAAAAACATTGATATGTTGTTTCTCATTAATAACCAATAATTAAAAACAAATTAATGCTGTAGTTAGTTAAGAAGGCGCATAAAATTTAAATAATCTGAAGGTATAAATAATTTTTACATCTATCCCGCTGCGAAACAGATATATAAACAATTAAAAATCGTTGAATAATAATTTATAATGTCAGTTAGCATCAGTATTATAGAATTAACAATATTTAAATGTATTTATTATTATCCTTCAAGATTGGTGATTTTTATTATAAAATTGGTTAAACAGACCTATTTGATATATTAATAATACATACAGGGTGTATCGGAGTTAACTTCAAAGTTAAAATATTAAATTTACCAAAAAAATTACAAATTATACAAATTGGCAGGTGCAATGGACACCACACACTTTACACTATCTGATGAAGTTATCGAAACGCGCGAAGAAGACAATAAATACCTACTGGACATTTTTTTGTAATATCTTTGTCTACTGTGTTGTATTTTATGCAATTTTTTAAACGTAATATTAATTAACGGCTTCATTATGTAAATTTATTCTCATTTGACTGGTTTTATTTTTGTTTTCGTAATTTAAATCCTTGTCGTGTATTTAAAATGAAAAAAAAGTCCGTTATACAAATTACTGTAAGATGCTTGTTAATAAAATATTTGGTAATCAGATTATTGACAACTCAATTTATAAAGTTGGAACATTCCATCAATCTTTTTTCCTTGAATGCAGATTTATAGATAAAAAATTGGAAATTATTGTATTTGGGAACAGTTGTATTTTTTCCTATAACTATATACAGGGTGAGGAAACATTTAATTTGGTTTTATCCAAATATAACTTCAATTTTTTTGTAAAAACATCACCTTCAGTGCAATAAAATAAACACGTCTGTTATTGTACTGGAAAAAGTGATATTTATTAGCTAGACCTTACAAAAGCAGCAATTTGTAGTAGTTGTTCGCACATGTACTTGTAAGGCTATTCTTCAATTCATGAGAATTCTGCGTTGGAAGTTTTCTCCGTAGATGAAAGTTGCGACGTTCTTAAATATGCAGTTTACACAGAGTCGGCTTTATTCTTGAATATCTTGAATACAGGATGTTTCCAAATTCATGCGAAAAAAGATCTAGGCAGGTGATTGCCTTGATAAAATTATGATGGGACCCATTTCCTTACTTGAAGGTATCTCTACTGAGATTTTATTTTTCTCAAAGTTATGTATGGATTGGAATTGTAGAGAAAAGCTACTTAATTGGGCAACACTTTCTGCCATTAAATGGAACTACCTACAAGTTTTCACCAAAATGAACTCGTCAGGCTGGAGAATGTAATCTAAAGTTTAGAGGATCACAAAAGATATGAAAAGGTCACAGAGAAATAGGCCAAAAGCCACCCCATAAAATCTAATCTATTCTAATGCCTTGTCTCTTGGCTATTATCTGCTTTTTCTGCGAGTCTACCTCTTTATCCCATTCAGTAACTATCCCTTAATTCGTGTTCCGCTTCCCTTCCTAAATATTTTCCAAAGCCTAACCTCTTTAATTCCAATCTTCTGTGGATGATATAAAATTTTATTCCTCTCCATCTTCCTGAGTGGGCTTGATTCAATAAAAACCAAATTTTGTTTTTATCTATTTTGGAGCCATAATAGTGAAAATTTTCAAGAGAGATAAGATAACAAGGAGGTATTACTTAAGATTAAGAGTAATCCACAAATCATAAAGTTTGTTCACTCAAAATGGTGGATTTATCCCAGATTTTACCGATTTACATTCAAATCCATTAACAAGAAAGTAATACAGATAATACAGATTATAGTGACAAAGCAATTAAAGACTGTATATAAAATTCACTCTTCTTTAAAACGTAGAAAAAATAATGTGCATAGCTCGTGAATGAGGTAGATTCGCAAAAAGTTGTTTCTAAATAAATATCTGTACTAACATTGGAACAAGTTCGAATGTTCCAATTTGTAAGTAAGCAATTATTAAAACCCAACGTCATTTTATACAAAATCAGCTTTCCAAGTTATTAATTTCGTCTTATATAATGGCTGGTAATGTATAATTCAAACCGGACCGTTTTGTATCATAGTTAACAAGTAATGAAGTTCATTTAAGGTATAAAATATGCTGGCAGGTGTTTTTAATTAAAAAGCGACATCATTATTTTATTTATGTATTTAACTGTTTTTTATGACCATTAATAACAGATGAGGAGAAAGATAAGATCTTGTGAAAAACAAAACTAATCAAGTCTCGTCTTAATTGTTCGCAATAATGAACTATTTTCTACTATAATAAAATCTTAAAGGCCGCTTGTCGTATAGTGCAATACAACGTGCAATGCAATGCAAGACGCAAGATTTCTTTAACGAAGGCATGCGCAGTTAAGACCCAGCTGAGTTTAAGCAATTCCATGCAATTTTAGTTTGGTGCCATTTCTATTGAATGCAAGGCGCAATTCTAGGGAGAAATTTAGTCTCTTTTGTATTACCAACCAACTAACTAATAGAGTTCACTTTTTCTTGCTGCACATCTACAATTTACTAGATGTTTTTGCAGTTTCGACAATTGCTCTCCACGCCCTTCTGTCCTGCATCTGTCTCATCCCGCCTTGTACTCCAGAAATTTTTATATCTTCCACGACCTGATCTTCCCATCTATTTCTTGGTCTTCCTGGTAATTTTTCCTCATTAGGTCTCCATTCTGTAATTCTCCTCACCTCCTGTTCTTTCTCCATTCTTTTAACATGTCCATACCAACGTATCATTTTCGATTTATTATTTTCGACAAAAATAATATTGAAAGAGCCCAATAACAAAAGACGAAAAATCAAAGAAAGTGCTTTAATACAACTAAATGCAGATAAATGGTAGTATTTCAGCCGAATGTAGTCAAATTTGGTTACCAATGTTAGAAAGAGAAATTTCCAATAATCAATTACCTGCGTTATCAGGATAGCATCATAAGTTTTTATCATTGGAATAGTTGTTAATCGATACACACTTCAATACACAAAATCACCAAACTGAGTTATACATGTTTTGAAAACAAAAATAATCATACACAAAAAAGTAACAACAAACGCGTTTTATGAACAATATTTCCAAAATAAGCGGAAAAAAGCGCTATCCCAATAAAAACCATTCCTGGAACGTGCACTTCACTGGTTTCCATTTCTAGTAGACCATCATATCGTTAGAATGTCATAAAATAAAATATTCTATTACACATTTTACCAGAGATGTGATCTACTATGAATGGACCTTAATAAAATTTGACAACAAAGTTTTGTAGTCTTGTTTCATTGATTGCCTAGTTGTCATATTCTTTTCGTTGTGTCAGATAGGGACCAAAAATTATTTTATCACTAGTTAATCTTGATAACGGTAGCCGGAACGCTACCGAAACGTCGAAATGAAAAATAAAAAACATTATTGTGGTTTGATTCCCAAAAAATAAGAGGAAAAAGAATATTAAACTTTGTTTCAATGTCTACTTTTTTCTTTCTACCATTGGTTGGGTTGGCAGCAATGAAAGAGAATTGCATGATGTCAAACAGCTTGCAAGACTCATCATTTGCAACAAATTGCTGCAATTTCCATCTCCCCACTAGCCACTAGCAGTCGAGCTACTGTCACTCGAGTATACGTTGTTATCTACTGTCATGTCAGCAGCTCGCACTGTGATACCAAGCCTTCACTCATGTGGTTTTATCTTTTTGAACATACACATCCAGAGGGTGAATAGTATAAAGACAACTACAGCGTTCAATACCATTTCTAAACCTTGGAATCTATTTTTAGTGCAACAAATCCCTTTATAGATTTAAGAAGAAGATTCTTACTTCACAGTTATACTTCAAATACTTTTACATTTATGGTTTCTTCACGTTTGTTCATATGTTTGTCTTTGACTTGTAGCTTTTTACAGATTTCTGTTCTATAGGAGGTCTTTCTATGTTTGTATATTTGGGCTTAGGTCATCTGTTATTTTATTTTCTTCTGTTTCAGTGTCCTGGAACCAATAGTAAATTGCCTTAGTTTTTCATACCATTTTAGAGCTCACGCCCAAGCTTTCTGAGTGTTTGGTCTCGGGCCTGTACAAGAACAACTACAACTTCAAATTGGCAGGCGGTGCTTACTATAAGCAGCTCGACCACTCATTCATTTTCCAATCTTCCCAAGAATATAATTTTTGCTCTGCTTGTAGAACTGCTGTTTATTTGTTTCCTCAACCAATAAGAATAATAAGGTCTAATGAATTGCATCAAGCAACTAGAAACGTTTTTTGTTGGGCTATATTCTTTTTCTTTTTAGTGTCTTGGTGAAGTTGGCAGAATATTTAAACTAATTTGTGATGATTCTAATAAAACTCTATGACTGACATTTATTTAGTGTAAAATAACATAAAGTACTTTCAGCCTGCCAAGTAAGGCGACAATTGTCCCGATTTAATGCTCGTGTCGCGGTATCTGAAAATAATGGATGAAGTAACTAATTATATACGTTGTAAAATACTGTAGACGACTGCTGAAAAACTGCGAACAATGAAGTTTTGCCGGAGGCATGAAATCGCTTTCGGTTTTAGACTTTGTTTACCGACGACCGACAGGAATGTGAAAATTGAATTTTTATTGTCACGCCGTTAGCTCATAACAATACTTCTCCGAAGAGGATCTTGGCTTTTTTGCTAAATTCTCGAACGACGAAGCGAGAATCACAGAATCATAATTCACCAAGGTGATATAGTCACGTCAAATTAAGGTGCACGCTTAAATACACGAAATGGCATCACTTTGTTATTTTTGTAAAAAGAAAAATCGTTTGTAAAGTGTACAATGAATGGTCAAACTTGACGCATTAAAATTTTATTGCGGGTGTTGTCAAAAGTGAAATGATAAGTGATGACGAATTCTCCATTTCTGCAACTCCTCCAGAGCTGGTTGAGGCAGGGAATACTGTTGGAGGTAGAAAAACTCATAAATTTTTGTATTGCCATAGAAAATGATGATATTGAATAGATGCAGCTTTCAATAGTATGATACATAGACTTTTAACAGTTCCATTGAATATTGACAATTACAATAAAGAACTAAATATAATAAAACAAATAGCGGTTAATAATAATTACGATCCAAATTTAATTGACAACATCATAAATAAAAAGATACGAAAACATACTCTAGAACAAGTATTTCCTTCTGATAAAAACAAAAATAACCAATTTAAAAGCTTAACTTACTTTGGAATACCATCCTTAAAAATAAAATCATTTTTAGAAACTTTAGACTTGAATATTTGCTTCAAAACCGACAACAACACTGATAAAATTATTTATTTGCATTAAAAAAATTTCCTTTTCACTCAAATAAATATTTGTTTCCTATGGTCCAAACTAATATTTATTTGATAAATTTTAAAAAGTTGTTTGCCATGTATCTCCCTAATTTATTTAAGATAAATAAATATTCTATTATAATCAACTAGTAGTAGTCAAAATCAAACAAATAAATATATTTGACCCAATCAGTTACTGAAAAAATAGAAATAAATATTTATTTAATCTTATTCAACTTGCTGAAAAATGAAAAAAATATTTATTTGGCCAAATCCACTCGGTTTAAAATTCAAAGACAGATTTATTTGCTTTAAATGGCATACAAATAAATATTTATTTCATCATACTTTCTGGAGAGCAAATATCAAATAAATATTTATTTCATCATACTTTCTAAAGAGCAAAATCAAATAAATATTTATTTGATCATACTTTCTAAAGATTAAATATCAAATAATTATTTATTTCATTATACTCCCTTAAGAGTAAAAATCAAATCAATATTTATTTACTTTTAACTAAATATTTATTTAACGCTAATCGCCCAATGAAGGATTTAAGCAAATATGTATTTGCTTTAAATGTATTTATAGTGTGTACAAAAAGCAACGTAACTTGCATAAGTAACATTTTCCACTAGGTAGAGGGAGTTATATTTAAATGATTGGTAAAAAAGAGATAGCAACCATGCAATTGCATTGTGTATCGGTTGCTATATATACTTATATACTATATATACTTGTTTACCAATGCTATAATACACTCCCTATACCTAGTAGTAAATGTTACATATAAGTTATTTCGATTTCACGAAAAGTTATCTGTACAAGTCAATTAGAAATATACTGG
>CAJUYH010005172.1:0-11701 GCA_910591685.1 Galerucella tenella
GCTCTGGTCTGGTGGCCGAGGGTAACCTTGGTCACGGCTAGATCGCACTTGACACGCCTTCAAAGGGTGGTCAGTCTGGGGGCAACTGGCTGCATGAGGACTACACCAACTGCTGCTATGGAAGTAATCCTTGGTCTTCGGCCTCTTCACCATGTGATCGAGGCTGAGGCGGGGAGGGCTTTCCTGCGCTTGTAGCGTCTGGGATACGTGCGAAGAGGGGAAGAGTGCAGACACGTCAAGAAGCTCCGGCTCCTGGAAGATATTCCAGTTCTGGCTCGAGCGGCTGACGAATGCTTGCGCAAGTACTACTTCGCAAGCCCATACAGGGCTATGATCCGGGACAGATAATCCTGTGGTAACAGAGCAGGGGCTGGAATTTACTCTAGGAACCCAAGGACACAAATCTGTGTACCATTGGGTGATGGTGTATCTGCATATCAGGCCGAGATATACGCTATCTTGGAATGTGCGCAGATAAAGCTAGACAGAGGCTATGTGGATCGACGAATAACCATATACACCGACAGTCAGGCAGCAATTAAAGCCCTGGATATACCATCAACTCAGGACTTGCTGACGAATGTCGAGAACGACTTGCTGATTTTGCAGGTCGGAAAACGCAGTGCGGCTAGAATGGAGTCCGGCCCACTCTGGTTTTGAAGGCAACGAAATCGCAGATGCACTGGCTGCGGAAGGGGCGGCAGCTCCTTTCTGCGGCCCGAGCCCGACCCTCGGCCTAACAAAACAAACAATACGCAAGGAGATGAGGAAGTGGCTGAGGAACCAGCAACTCGCTCATCGGAATGCTCTACAGGGTCCTAGATAATCCAAACTTCTACTGAAGGGATGGAATGATGGACACGCTGGGGCAGCTATTGAACTACTAAGGAGTAGGTTGAGGAAGGTAGCAGGACTCCTAATAGGGCACTGCTGTGTGAGGAAGCACCTCTACAACCTAGGAGTAGAGGAAAGTTCCCTATGTAGGGGTTGCGGCATGACTGACGAAACGTCAGTCCATGTTCTCTTAAAGAGTGTCCACACTGGGCTGTATTACGCATGCGAATCTTCGGAGTCCCTGTCATGGCCCCTGGAGACACAAGCAGGCACTCACTGAAAATGGTTGTGGCCTTTATTGAAGGGCTCGGCTTCATGAGACATCCATGATGTACACTGATAAAATTATTTATTTGCATTAAAAAAATTTCCTTTTCACTCAAATAAATATTTGTTTCCTATGGTCCAAACTAATATTTATTTGATAAATTTTAAAAAGTTGTTTGCATTGTGTCTCCCTAATTTATTTAAGATGAATAAATATTCTATTATAATCAACTAGTACTAGTCAAAATCAAACAAATAAATATATTTGACCCAATCAGTTACTGGAAAAATAGAACAAATAATTATATGCTTCAAATCTCATCGAAACAAAATATTTATTTGGCCAAATCCACTCGGTTTAAAATTCAAAGACATATTTATTTGCTTTAAATGGCATACAAATAAATATTTATTTCATCATACTTTCTGAAGAGCAAATATCAAATAAATATTTATTTCATCATACTTTCTAAAGAGCAAAATCAAATAAATATTTATTTAATCATACTTTCTAAAGAGAAAATATCAAATAATTATTTATTCCATCATACTCCCTTAAGAGTAAAAATCAAATCAATATTTATTTACTTTTAACTAAATATTTATTTAACGCTAATCGCCCAATGAAGGATTTAAGCAAATATGTATTTGCTTTAAATGTATTTATAGTGTGTACAAAAAGCAACGTAACTTGCATAGGTAACATTTTCCACTAGGTAGAGGGAGTTATAGTTATATAATTGGTAAAAAAGTCATAGCAACCATGCAATTGCATTGTGTATCGGTTGCTATATACATATGTATGTACTTGTTTACCAATGCTTTATAATACACTCCCCATACCTAGTAGTAAATGTTACATATAAGTTATAAGTATAAGTTATCTGTACAAGTCAATTAGAAATATAATGGATGACTTATTCTGGAGTAATGGTGCATCCAGTATATTTCCAACTAACTTATGCAGATAAATCGATATATTGGAAAAAAACTTTTATTAAAAGCTGTTTTTTGGAAACCTAACAAGTAAATTTCTAGTGTCACTCAGTTTCTTTAATAGTTTGTGTGATATCAAGGTAAAATGTAAAGTAGAAGAAATAAAAAAATATATTTTATTACTGCAATACTTACATAAAAATGCATGTAGTACATTGCAAAACTTCTAAAGTCTAATGATATTGAGATCAAAAAAAGTTCACACCATATAAACAAATTTATTCTTGAAATATTTTAGATTAAGCACCGAGGAAGCAAAAATGCCATTTCTTTTGAGCCAAATGGTCTTAAGCTGCTTCTGTAACACCTAAAATACAAAAAGTTATATATAGCCACAAAAAATAAAAAAAAATTAAGTAAAAATGCAGTAGGTATATTAAAATCAAAAACCGACCTGTTTCAGGCTTTTTGTAACAACGACGTAGTTTTGAAAATAGGTATAGGCTGGCCAAAACCTCGTGAGCCACCCATTTTTTATTTAAATAAAGCTAATATGAAATTCAAGTGATTTAGATTAAATATTTATGTATTTAATTGTGTACATGAAATGTTCAAAATATGATATTGTACTTTTGTTTCAAATAATTATTTATTTAAATTAAAGCTAATATGAATTTAAGTGATTTAGATCAAATAATTATTCATTTAATTATTTGTACGGGACGGAAAAAAAGATGGCGCTTAAGAGGCTTAACTGACCGCTTTCGTTATATGATACCTTTGTCTGGATCTTTGATTATAGATAGATGTTTAGAAAAATAAATTATCTATTATCTATTATTTCTCAACATGGCAAGTTTCAAATTATTTTACGCTTTAAATAAATGATCAACCGAACTAAGAAAGATACCAACTAGGTAGGTATTCGACATTTTGATTCAAGAGCCATGCCATCGGCTTTCCTTTTTTTAAATTATAAAATTGGCAATAATCATGTTTCCCAAAATTAATTTATGGTAGAATGATGATTCAAATAAAAAATAACGAGCATCAACCTATCTAGAATGTATAAAGGTACAAATTCACTTACCTTCAAATACTTCCCACAAATGAGGTGGATTCCAACCTTCCAACAATAATTTTATATTATCCATCTTATCCACCAACGCACATAAAAACTTTACTTACACTGCAAACTGCACTAACAACAAATTAATGTAATAATTCTTCTCTACAATCTACATACACAAAAACTACTTGTTGCTCCTGTCCCTGTCGAATCTTGTCTACACTCTACGCACGCGTAACAGTTATATAGTTTACAGGGAAGAATTATTTAATTCAAAGATTACTGCCCAAATAATAAATAATTATTTTTAGGATCCAAATATTATATTATTTGACGATGAAACTGCAATGTATTTCACTTCACCCTATAAATTTGTTTGATTATGTTGTTTATATTTTTTTGATGCCAATAAATATTTATTTGGCATTAATATTTTGATTGTTTGCTTCTAACTTATTTGCTTCAAAGCCTGCAATATTTGACTCAAATATATTTAAATAATTCAAATAAATTTACAAAAAAAAACAAATAATTCAAGGTATTTTATACAAATACATTTCTGTTGATTTGAATAATGTTTATTTAATACCAATAAATATTGAACAAATAACTCATTTATTTGAAAAAAAACGATCAATTTTATCAGTGAGGTAGCATGAAACGTTAACTTTGTTAGTTAACATTTCAGATATTAAAAATGTGTAATTATCACTTCAGAATTTTGATTTTTGGTGGAATAGTCTATATATATTACCTAAAAATATCTCATTCAAATATTTAATAAATTATTTAACTTTTGTGATTTGTGGTGGAATAAACTAGAAGACCAAAAATCAATATTCAAGAGATATTTTACCGCGAAATTTCAAATTTCAAATGGCCTTTAAATACGGATGAGAAAGGTACAAGGTACCGGCGGGTCTTCTCTCATCGTCTGTTGTCGTAGCAAGTTGGAACTGTGCAGTAGTCCAAGTAATAAATTTAACAATTTTCACAAAATCTTATAAGCAGCCGTAACTTTTTAAGTTTCCATCTGGATTACGGCACAGTTTCCTGGACACAGTTTCCTGGAACTCAGTACATGGAATACCTAAAATAATTCTTGGATTACCTATAAATGTTCCTGGGAGACAAATAGTACCTAGAAGTTTCTAGAAGTTCTCTCATCAATTGTATAGTTACAAGTTTTTTTTTTGGAGACAAAAAGTTCCTGCTAAACAATATTCCAAAACTACAGTTTCCTGGACATAGTTTACTAAATTAAGATGCACATCAATAGCTACAGTTCAACTTCGACTTCCAAAAAAAATATGTATTAGTGCTAAGTATTTTTTTTATATATCTTTTTATATATTGTTTACTAACCCATTTTCTTTGTAATTTCAACATCGTAATTATATACATTTTTTTACGTAGTGGTTTTATTTATTATACAGAAACTAAGTTCTTTCTTTTTTTTTAAACAGATTAAAAGTTAGCTGACCTTTAGATTTGATTTTCTTTCTAATTTTCTTTTAGGAAAGAAAATTAGTGGCGCCCTAAAATTGCTTTCTATTTTTTTCCCAGTTTTGCTAAAAAAAATTAACTTTTTTCTTTACATCAATAAGGTAACAAAGCCCTGTGAACTGGCTTAGTTTACCTCCAAATCTATTGGTTAGTTAGGCAAGAACCTGCATTATTCAACATAAATTTTTTTTACGTCATTGGACTTTTTAGTGTTTCATCAACGTTTATCAAAAACAATTTGGTTTCATTGGCGCTTAACGTCAATCATCAACAAATTGGTTTCATTGGCGCCCAACGTGTTATAACTTTAATCTGTTTAATATCTTTTTTCTTAAAAATTTTTATATCTAAAAATTTTTTCTTCCTGCTTTTTGGGGGAATTTACATTAACTTTTTAATAACTTCTCTTAACTGTTTTTCTTTTAAATAATATAAAACTGATGTTTCTGTATAGTAAATATCTCTCTCTTCCTTTATCTGAAATTTTTTTTTTTTTTTTTTTTTTTTTTATTATCGCATCAACCCAGAGGGTCATTAGCGAGGGACAGTGTATCAAACTTAGTCTTTTAAATTTTGCTAACAATATTAATTTCATTTAGAAACATTAAAATGTTATTGTAAGAACAGCTTGGTCCAAGTGCTTGGTCTAATGATGTGGGGATATTGTATTTTGCTCTTTTTGAGTTGAATTTCGGACAGTCAGTCATAAAATGTTTTACCGTTTGTTTTATTCCACACTCTTCACATATCGGTTCGCGATCTTTCGTAATAAGGTATGAATGAGTAAAATTTGTGTGCCCGAGTCTGAGACGTGTTACTATCACTTGGGATCTACGATTCACAGGGGGATCTGGCCACGGCTTCACTGTTGTCTTTATTTTTTTCAGATGTGATGTCGAGTTGTTCCATCGAGATTGCCACGCACTTTGCACTTTTGATTTAATAAGAGTTTTAGCATCACTATTTACAATGTCCGTTACTATGATAGAGTCCTTTGCGTTTCGTGCTTCACGAGAACATTTGTCCGCCTCTTCATTGCCTGATATTCCGATATGAGAGGGAACCCAGATAAAAACAATTTTTTTGTCTTTATTTTGGCTTTCTAGTAGTGCCTTTTGAATTTTCGCTGCTATGATGTTAGTAGGGTAGGTGTGGCTTATTGTTTGTAGTGAGCTAAGGGAGTCGGTAAGTATGACAGCTTTCTCTATTTGGGAGCTATTAATTTCAGTGATAGCACCATATAATGCATATAGTTCGGCTGTGTAGACACTGCATTCGAATGGTAATGTGTAGGTTTTTCTTGATTTTGGTAATATTACTGCTGCTCCTACTCCTTCATCAGATTTTGACGCATCTGTGTAAATTTGAGTAAATTCGTTGTATTGACTTAAGATGATCTTGAGATTTTGTAATATCAGTTGATGACTGGTTGAATATTTGCTAAACTCGTTTAATCTCGTGATGATTTTTGGTGTTTTCACAGTCCATGGTGGGGGGGGGGGTTCGTAAGCTGGGGATATACAAATGGGTAGGGATAGGTTGAGGAATAGTAAATCTGATCGTACTCTGTTATAAAATGGTTTTGGTATTTTCTTTTTTTTGTCATACAGTGTCAGTAGTTTATCGTTATTTGTAATTTTATACCTTTGGTTTTTATAATCAGCATTACATGTTAGCGCGTATGTCAGTCTTAGGTACCTTCTTCTGTCTTCTAGGGATGGTTCTGCTGCCTCGCAATATAAACTTTCTACCGGTGTTGTTCTGAAAGCTCCTAAAATTAATCGAAGCGCCGTATTGTGGATTGGATCTAATGTTTTCAATAAAGATTGGCTTGCTGATGAATACGCCGAGGCTCCGTAGTCTAGTTTTGATCTTATAAGTGCCCTATAGATGGTCAATAGGGTTTTTCTGTCCGATCCCCATTGTTTGTTGGCTAATACCTTCAGAGCATTGAGTTTTCTATTACACTCTCTTTTCAAGTTGTTAATGTGTTCCATCCAGTTTAATTTTTGGTCGAAAAATATCCCCAGAAATTTTATTTTGTTCCTATTCGTTAAGGGTTGGTTATGAAGTATGAGTTGTGGTATGTATGGGTTATTTTCTTTGGTAAAAAGGATAAACTGGGTTTTTTCTGTGGAGAAACGAAAGCCTGTATCTTGTGACCAGTTGTCCAAATTGTGTAAAAACTCCTGGGTTATTTTGCGAAGGTTTTCAACATTTCTGCTCTTGCCAAAAATGATTAAATCGTCCGCGTACAATCGAGCTTTTAATGGGGATTGAAGGTCTTTAATGATATCATTTATGGCTACAATAAATAATGTGGGACTTAGCACCGACCCTTGAGGAATTCCATTTTCTTGATTTTTTGGTGATGATATCACTCCGTTTGCTTTCACTTTAAATCTTCGATTAGTCAGAAAGTTATTTATGAAAGCTAGACAGTGACCGTCAATTTCTAGTGATTGTAAATATTTAATGATTCTATATTTCCATGCAGTATCATATGCCCTTCTGATGTCAAAAAACACAGCTAAGCATTTTTGTTTCATGGCCAATGCCTCGTGAACTTCGTTTTCTAGCGCTAGAACATTGTCCATAGTTGATCTGTTGCTGCGAAAACCGCTTTGGTCCGGAATGATTATGTTTCTCGCTTCTAGGGTCCATAATAAGCGCTTGTTGATGATTTTTTCCAGTAATTTGCACATGGCTGATGTAAGTGATATTGGTCGATATGATTCTGGATCACTCTTAATGCTGTTTGGTTTAAGGATTGGTATTATGAGCGATTCGGTCCACGCCTTTGGAAATTTATGTTCTGTCCATATTATGTTAAACAACTTCAATAAATATTTATGTGCACTCACGGGTAAGTTTTTTATAAATATTGTTGGGATATCATCTGGACCTGCACTCGATTCTTTGGAAGAATTTAATGCTTCTTCGTATTCTTGGTTTGTGATACAATCATTTATTGGGTCATTGTTTGCTCCTATCAGTATTTGGTTGCTTTCTTCCAATTTTTTAGTGCGAATGAAACTTTCTTCGTAGTTATCTGTACATGATCGGCGTTGATACATTTCCGCCAGTGTTTCAGTTATTTCTCCACTATTTGAGGTAGTTTTATTGTCAACATCAAGACAGTTTATTCTGTAATGGTGCTGCTTGCCTGCAATTCTTTTTATATTTTTCCAAACATCACTCATGGGAGTAGAGCAGCTTATAGTCTGCACATATTGTATCCATGATTGTTTTTTGGCAGTTTTTATTGTTAATCTAGCTTTGGCTCTGAGTCTCTTGTATTCTACTTTATTCTCTGGGGATTTCATTCTTTTATATTTGTTGAAAGCACTTTTACTTATCCTTAAGGCCGCTGCGCATTCCTTGTTCCACCAGGGTACTGCCATGTGGTGTCGTATTATCGAGGTTTTACCAATAAAGGTCTCTGCTGCTTGAGTGATTATCTTTGTAAATTCTTCTAGGGTTTCATCAACGCTTTGTTTCATTGTGCACTTTTCAATACATGAGTCGATATATTGTGAAAACTGATTCCATTTAGCATTATTTAGGTTCCATTTAGGTGTGGGTTGAGTATCTCCGGCATGCTGGTTATTTTCTATTATTATCGGATAATGGTCACTATTGTACGTGTATTGCATCGTTTGCCATGAGAGAGTGGTGTATAGGTTAGGATCGGATAGTGTTAAATCTAGCGGAGTTGCTTGACCCGTTCTAATGTTAAATCTTGTCGGGCTTCCGTCATTTAATAGACATAAATTAAAATGGTCTATCAATTCTTCTAAATCCTTTCCCCTGTTGTCGGCATGTAACGATCCCCATAATTGGTTATAAGCATTAATGTCTCCTAGGATAATCCTTGGTTGTGGTATTTGATTTATTAGGTTCTGTAATTCATTTTTGGTTATTGTGTTGTTGGGTGGTAAATATATATTACATACATTTATATTTATAGTTCCTTTTATTAATACAGCTACAGCTTCTAGGTTACTGTTGATTGGAATATTTGTTGATTCATATGATTTACTCACTAAAATTGACACTCCACCACTTGCAATATTTTGGTTTTCTCGTATTTTGTTATAGCTATAGTAGTTTCTTAAAATATTATTTTTATCGGTTTTAAAGTTGGTTTCTTGTAAGCAAATAATGTCTGGTTTCTGTTCAGATGAAATAATTTGTAGCATAGGCAGGTTGTTGTAGAAACCATTTATGTTCCACTGAAGTATTCTTTTGAAAAGCATTTTTGATATTTTTAACTAATAAAGTTTATCGGTTTTTGGGTTATCGGTTTCGGTGTCCGTAGTTTCCGTATTTACTTGAAGGTATTTCAATAGGGTCTTTTTAAGTCTCGTACTTCTATTTTTTTGAGATTTATCTGGTAAATAGGGATGGATTTTTGTTAACATATCAACTAGAGCTGTGTGGTTTTCGGTGTAGTTATTTACAATGGTCAGTTGGTCTGCTGAGCCCTTTACATTAGCCAATAGGTCTGTTATTTGGTTGAAGTTTAATATCATTGGGGAGGCCTGGTGACTTATAAAATCCTTGAGTGTTGTATACGAGGCTTCTAGATCAGGTGACTTTGTGGAAATGTTCCTTTGTTTTTTTGCAACGTGCGGTGTTGTAGTTAGTTCTGGAAAATGAATATGTGCTTCTTCCGTAGGAGTTGGAGTTGTTAAGATTTCTTCAATATTCCTCTTTGGTCGTGATTCTGACTGATTGCGTTCCATTGGCGTGTTTGTAGGGGGTTGTTCGTATGATTGAGATTGAAGACATGTTGTTTCCAGCGTTGTCTCAGTGGTTTGGATATTGGATGGATTGTTATTAGTGGAGTGGGGTAATGGTGTGGATAGTGTAGTTTGATTTGATTGTGTGTTTTTATCTTGTATGTTTGTTAACTCAAGTGGACAGCTTGCTGCCTGATGTCCTGTTTGTTTACAATTGTAACATAGGGTGTCACGAGCTAAGAAAACTCTATATGACGTGTTGTCATGGTTGGTAATAATTGAATCTGGAACAGAGATGAATACTTGTCTGCGGAAACTTAAGATGTGCCTAAATTCTGGTAGTGATGCATTAATTCTTAAGGGTGTTACTGGAGAAACCAGAGTAAGTCCGATACTCTGTAGCTCTTTGATTAAGATGTCGTTGGGTATTGTAGGACAGACATTAGAAAGTATTAGTCGTTCTGATGGAGTTACGTAGCGGCGAGCTTGTGTTACTACATTTTTTACCTCTATGTTCCCTCCGTGGTCTATCATAAAAGTTTCAACTAAATCTCTTGATGACAAGTATATACATATTCTATTATTTGAAAGTTTTGATGCAAATAGTATATTTTTTGGTTGCACAATTTCTCCCAAAGGAAATAAGTAGTCTTCTAGTTTCGTATCTTCAACATAAGGAAAAATAATAGCTTGGTTTTTGTTGGGGTATTTTGGTTGGTTCAGTACAGTAGAATAGCTTTTAATGACTGTAGATTTATTGGGGGGACTTCTGTCCTCAGAAGTCCCTTGGTTTGTTTGTAACATTTTATTAGATTTTATTTATCCAAGTGCGGTCCTGTCTATCTCCGAGAGAGCCATAAATACCGGTTGGTGTCGAACTTTTTTGTTCGTTGATAGTGTATTAGTTATTAACACTACTGGTTATTTGGTTCCGTTTTTAATGGAATAAATTATGTTTTTGTACTTACAGTTTGTACAATTCACTTTTCACACTTTAATAATCACTTAGGCAAGGAATCACAAAAGTCCGAGTTATATTACCCAATATATCTTTCACTTTCTATGGAGTTGAAAAATATAGTAGCGTACTATTTTGTTACCAGGACTGGACTCCCTCTGAAAATTTAATTGTATCGATAAACGTGTAAAGCTTAAGGATTCATATATTTATCAATTAGTCAATTCACTTATTTTTAAGTTAATTACCTGTTTATCGTTATCTTTCAGTGACATTCAGTCGAAACATACTTTTGAATAGTTTGCTGTGGACTTGCTTCCAGTTTTTTTGCGTTAATATATTTTTAACTTAATTCTCATTATCTCCTATTAGTAAATTTATCGAATTAGTTTTTATCGGGAATAATTGCCTTACTTTTGATTAAAGATTCAAAATCAAAATATCTTGAGTATGCAGTGGCGTACATGCATATTTTTTTTCTATATCTTTAGAGTATGTATCATAAGTACTTACATATTTTTTTAGTATCTATGTTTTTTTTACGTTTCGTTGTGCAATAAACAATTCGTGAAGTATTTTTGTGTCTTATCGTATCTTTTTGTGTTTTTTGAGTATTTGAGATACCAAAAACGCTGTTCTATTGAGAACAAATTTCCGTGAATGTTTTAAATTTTCTGGATTTATCTAGCTTTATGCACCTTTGGAGTCCAGAATCTTTTGGAACAAAATTTTATGCAAAACATTTTCTGAACTTCCTGCTTTATGCAAAATTTGGATTCGGATATGGTTGTAGCATTCCCTTATCGTTAGTACCTATATTGAGAAATTATATTTGTTCGCTTGGTAGCACTTTTATTCTCAATATATGATTTATCTTAGTCCCTTTATCTGTTGACACGAGTACAAATAACATATTGTTTTTTTGCACAACAAAATAACGGAAAATTATCTTTACCTTAGTACTGAATGATACATACAAAAACATTATTTCATCGTTATATTTTACATTAGTTGGTTACTAAACAAATTTTTTTTCGAAAATTTTTTATCTTAAAATTTCATTTGCGTATCTTCAATCCAGTTTTTCGACAATAAGACTATTTAGCTTTAAATAAATCGTTGAGATGTTTAACATCTTAGGTAGTTGCTTTGTATCATATCGCTAGCACTGTCAAAATATTTGCTGTGTTTGTGTGATGATTTTTTTTTATATTTTGCTTGCGCGATGACCAATGGCTACTGTGGACGCTAACTGGCAACCTCCCTGGTAGAACTTAAAAAAAATATCATCTAACTTTCCAGTGAAAATTTTTGACAATCAGTCTTTCAATTTTGTCTCCTTTCTTCTGTCTTAGTCAATCATTTTTGAAGAAATTTTGTTTTTTT
>CAJUYH010005172.1:11801-35989 GCA_910591685.1 Galerucella tenella
TCTTTTTTCAAGATTTTGAAACCTTTTTAAAGCTACAGAATATGAATTTCCTAAATTCAGTGTGTGCAAATCATGCTTCAAAGGAAGTTCGACTTGAAATTTATTGCCTACTCGAGACAAAGAAGAACAGAATCTGCTTTCACAAGCTTTTTGTTCTGAACTATACTCTTTATATAGCTCGAGTATTTTTTCGGTTTCCCAAAATTTGGTTATCAAATTCTCGATTTTAGAAGTTGAATGAAATGAATGCGAAATCAAACCGCATATTGAATCTTTATCTTGTGAACGAACATTTCCACCCGCAACAAAACTAAATAATGTATTTTGGAAAATAATATTGCTATTTGGAACTTTAAAATTCCCAGTACATAATATTTTGAACAAAATATCAGAACTAAGAAGTAAATCTACATCTTTTGGAATATTGAGATCTGGATCAGAAAAAGTAATATTTTCTGGAAATTCCAGTTTTGAGATATCAATTTTAAAATTAGGAAATTTAGATGTTATTTTATCTACAATATAGCAATCAACATTGATTTTGTGATCGTTCACATACGACTCTATTGTAACACTTACGGCGTTTTTTATGTGAGTGGCATTTTCAGAAATTCCAACAACAGTTAGAGGATTACTAAAAGGTTTTAATTTGAATACTGAAACTAATCGGCTTGACACAAATGAAGTTTGTGACCCTGAATCGAGCAGTGTGCATGAATAAAATCACCTGAAGCACATTTTACTTTTACCTTTACAATTGGTAACAAAGTTTTTTCAGTAGGCTTTGTACCCTTGTTGAAAAGTTGAACACTAGTAGAGGGTTCAGTATCTAAACCATCGGAAAATGCTTCCTTATTAGAGGGAGCAGGTTGTTCCATATGCAATAATGAATGGTGAGTTTTGTTACATTTTTGGCACTTTATGAATGATATACAACTTCCAAAATGATGATAAAGACAATTTATACAAATTTTGCTTTTGTTGGCGAAAGAAAATCTTTCTTTGGGGTTTAATTGTTTGAATTTATCACAATTCTGAATTTTGTGATCAGTTGAGGAGCAAAGACTACATTTTTTTGATACGTTGTTAGTTGCAATATGAACATGAGCCTTTTCTTTTACCAACACTTTTTGAGATTCCGGCAGCTCCTGGAATGAGAGAATTCTTTCATGTAAGAAATCTAAGAAACAATTTAATGTGGGTATGGTATTTTTGTTTCTATGCAATTGGTATGCCTGATTGGTGAAATTATCTAATTTTTTATTTAAAATTCTTACTAATATGACATCCCACCTGTGTGCTGTTTGACAGTTGAAAGAAAATCTTTCAAAATGGTAGGATTACTTTTTTGAATGGAGGGGTATATTTAATAATGCGTCAATGTGATTGATCAACAGAGCAGTTTCATTCTTATAGGTTGTAGTATACTATAATCTATGTACTATATATTTATACGTATTAGATCGTTACACCTTTTATCATTTTATAATGTCAATGTTCACTGTTTAATGTCAAGCTCAGTTCTTGCTTAATAAAGCCTATTCACGAAGGTTTTGCGTTATTACAATTTATTAAGCAAGAACTATAAAATGGACAAACTACTAAGGCCGGACCGATTTGATGTAGATCCGAACTCTCCTAAAGCTGCCCTTGAATGGTCACACTGGAAAACTACTTTTGAAAATTTTATTTCTTCTGTTGAAGGAATAAATGAGGTAGAAAAACTCAAGCTACTCGTAAATTATGTAAGTCACACCAATTTTGTACTCATTTCCGACTGTAAGAAATATGCTGATGCTATGCAAGTCCTCGAATCTGCTTTCGTAAAACCTAAGAAGGAAATATTTGCAAGACATAGTCTTATGACTAGAAAACAACAATTCGGCGAAAATTTGGATCAATATATATTAATCTTAAAGCAACTAGCTAACGACTGTAATTTTAAAACTGTTTCTTCTAATCAAAATCGAGACGACTACATAAGAGATGCTTTCATCACTGGACATTGGGCAGCGTTTGTTGGAGAATCATACTTTAACATTAGAAGAAACTATAATCTCAGCTCAATCACTAGAATCCGCGCAAAAACATTCAGAAGCTTATATTTCTGCTCCTCAAGCTGTTAATTCAATCCAATCAATAGAAAATTCGCTAGAATCTAATCAAGTTACGTCTGCTGCTATCAAAAACTTCAAATGCTACTACTGTGGATCTAATAGAAAACATTTACGGAGTTCATGTCCAGCCAAAAATTCTGTTTGTTCTGAATGTGGTAAACAAGGACACTTCTCAAAAGTATGTCAAAGCAAGAAGTATAAACCTTCTTCAGCTTCAATTTTACCTGTTGCTTCTTCATCTATCTCTTCAAACTCCAAATATCTTGCTGCCGCCCCACAAAGCTTATCTAAAAGTCTAGTTAAAATTAAAATTAACGGAACTCCTGCCGACGCTTTGATAGATACTGGGAGCTCAGAATCGTACCTAAATAAAAACTTTGCATCATTCTTGAAGATTGAAATTCTTCCAAGTTCTGGTCACATACTAATGGCATCCACGAAATTGAAGTCTTCTATATCTGGACACTGCTTCGTAGATTTAACAATAAAGGATGAATTGCATCCAAATATCCGTATATCTATTCTTCAAGATTTATGTGCTGATGTAGTTATTGGCCATGATTTACTTAAACAGTATTTCGCTCTCGAAATCACATTTGGAGGCCCAAAATTACCTTTAATAATTTATTCATCTGACAAAATTTGCAGTTTAGCTCATCTTAATATAGAATACCCCACACTATTTTCAAATTTATCAGACGATTGCAGACCTATTGCAACTAAGTCTAGACAATTTTCGACAGAAGATTCTAAATTTATATCTGATCAAGTAAGTTCCCTCTTATCTCATGGCATTATAGAAGAAAGTAACTCGCCTTGGCGCGCTCAGGTATTAATTACGAAGAGTGAAACTCATAAGAAAAGAATGGTGGTCGACTATTCTCAAACTATCAACAAATTTACATATTTAGATGCTTACCCACTTCCGAACATTGAAGTTGTAGTTCGCACTGTTGCAAAATATGCTATATTTAGTACTATCGATCTCCAGAGTGCTTACCACCTCGTACCAATACGAGAAGAAGAAAAGCATTTTACAGCTTTTGAAGCCGATGGGAAGTTATATCAGTTTCGACGAGTACCTTTTGGAGTCACTAATGGAGTTGCTTGCTTTCAGAGGGTTATAGATAATATTATAAAATTGGAAAACCTAGAAGGTGTACATGCATATCTGGATGATATTACTATTTGCGGAATAGATCAAGCACAACATGATGACAATCTTAACAAATTTATGCAAGTTGTAAAGAAGTACAATTTTACAATTAATGAAAAGAAAAGTTTGTATTCACAAAAATCTATTAAACTTCTTGGATACTTAATCGAAAATCAAACTCTAAAACCTGACCCTGAACGACTTGAACCTCTAATAAAACTGCCACTACCTCAAAACTCTCAATCGCTCAAAAGAGCTATTGGTATGTTTTCTCACTATTCCAAATTTATTCCTCGTTTTTTAGAAAAAATCCATCGATTAGTTACCATCAAAACTTTCCCTTTGTCTGATCAGGTAGCTCAGGATTTTGAAATTCTTCTACTATATATTTATACGTATTAGATCGTTACACCTTTTATCATTTTATAATGTCAATGTTCACTGTTTAATGTCAAGCTCAGTTCTTGCTTAATAAAGCCTATTCACGAAGGTTTTGCGTTATTACATAGGTGTCTTTTAAAATACTTAAAGCTTCTTTATATGAATCTTTGGTGAGAGGTAAATTACTTATTGAATTAAACGCTTCACCTTGTAGGTGACTCTTTAAATAATACAATTTCTCAACATTGCGAAGTTTTGTGTTTGTATCAATGACTGCTTCGAACATGTCCATAAAGGGTTTGAATAAACTGATATTCTTCCCATCAAAATTAGGAATCTTTATATCGGGTAATTTAATGTTTGGAATGTTATCCAAAGATTGATTTGGCAATGAACTTATTCCTTTTGGACCAATAATTTGTTCACATTTATAAATGAATTGCTCAATATCGGCTAACAAATCATAACAAAGATCTGACAGCTCATCAATTTGAACCTCGCTAATTGAAGAATTTTTATCTATGCAAGCAATTTGTGCATCATAATCTTGCACTTGTCGAAAATATTCAAGTAAATTAGTTTTTCTAACAACTAGCTCACCCTTCAGATCTTCAGATGGATCATCTTGATCATGTTCATTGATAAATCTTTTGATTCTTTTAATATTTTTGACAGATTTGTCAAATTTTACCTTTATTTCGGCAATTTCCTTATCCTTTGCAGTTGGAACCATTATTACAGAACTATTTGTACAATATGTATGGAGTTATATATAAATATATAATTTTATAAAACTGGTATAATGAAGCGACCTGAAAGAGAAAATGGAGCAACTGACGGCTATGTTCGGATCACCAAATTCGTACCAATCTTGAAATTCTCTAATAAAGGAAATAGGTATTATTTTCTTGTTGAGTAGTTTGTAATGCAAGCGGCTTCTTCTGGCCCTACTCTGCTTAAATATTTTTAGCAGTTTGTAATTCTGCTTTGACTTCTAATCTCATTCGGCACTGGAAACACTAACGATCTTATAAGGAGTAACCTGAGACTAACTTTATTCCATGCTTAAACCATCATTCTTTTTTTATTTTCTTGGGAAATTAAACCACAATATTTTTGAATTCTTTATTTCAACGTTTCGGTAGCGTTCCACAAGGAACATACAGAAGATACTTAAACCATCAGTTTGACAGATACGCTATTAATAAACTCATATTAGACAAGGAATAGGCTACTCCGAGGTTAGTCTGGGACTAACTTTGGTAATAATTTTAATCCATGGAAATAGGTAGTTTGACCTCGGAATAACCTTCGAATAAATATAACCTCACTTTTGTTGAACTGTCAATTGTGGTATAAATGTCATATCCTAAATCGAAATTTAGTTTGTCGTTTTTCCATTATCAGTTCGTATTATTATTCAGTTTATTTTTATCAATTATGTACCTATATTTATTAAGTAATTGCTTTGGTTCAGTGAGTAGTGATTATTTTGCGATGGAAAGGGATTAATAATATTTGGAAGATTTGAGAAAGATGGAAGAATTGGAAGAAGCAGAAAATATTCGTCCGATCAGAAAAATTGAATTTTATAAAATTCGGGCTAATCCCTTAAAAACATTGTTAGAAGAGGAATTGAAAGCTATGAAATTAAAAATAAAATTTTTTATCAGTTTTAATTTAATTTTTCCTTTTCTTTTTGTTGCAAAAATTTTTCATGTTCTTTGCGTTGTATAGTCTGGAGTTTCTCCTCAGCACGCCTTTTTTTGATTCCTTCAATTTGACTAAGAGTGAGTTTTTCAACAGAACTCCTACTAAATATATATAACTAGGTATTAACAATAAAAAACGTGAAGAAAATTCGGAGATACTACTTTGAACACAAAATACAAACTGAGAGATAATTATGAGATAACTATTTTTGAAATGAATGAACAGAGCACTGACACATGTCACAATAAAAAACAGAACAGATGTCACCATAACGTCACTTTATTGGTCAATTCCTACCATACAACTGTGAATCTTCCTTAAGTCATGTCAAAACCCAGTAATAAGGAAAGAGTAACTATTACCTCCTTAGTCGGAGTTTATTAATAGCATTTGTATCACTTCTTTAAACCTACGCTAGTCTCAGAGTCTCTGACTAATCTAGGAGTAAGGGCGGAGTAAGAAATTTTTATTAATAAGACAGTATGTATTAACAATTTCAGAAAAAAAAGGAAGTGCCAACTTTAGTCCCAAGGGAGGAAACTGATTAAGCATTTTGTTGAAAAATATGTAAAAATAATTTGAAACAAAAAGACTGATACAATCATGAATAAACTAAAAAGTGATATATGGAGAAAAATTTAAGCAGAGTTCAACACTGCAAGTGGTGACAACTGTAGAGAGGCAAACACTTTAAAAAAGAAGTATGAACATATAAAGAAAAATACGAAGAAAAAAAATTGTAGACAACAAATTCTACAATAGAGGCACAGGTGGAGGGCCACCTAAGGATGAAGTGTTTACGGAGGTGGATAGAGAGATGAAAGAAATTTTGGGAGAAAGGGCTCATGGACATATTACTGTGTGGAGTGAAGATTCTCATCAAGAAGGTTAGTATGTAATGTTTTCTGTCCTATTAGCAATATTTGGAAAAATGTCGATAATAGTTTTATTAGCGAACAAATAAGATTTTTGTGATAACTAGGTATATAAACACGAAAATAATACCTATTATATTAAGAATTATTCTATCCATTTTAGAAATGACTTAATAGTCAGATGAAGAGATTAATGCTCTTCCTGTTCCTGAACATGGCTCCCCAGATATTTTAATTGAAATAAATGAGGAACCTAGCTGTAGCTACTCAAGTCAGTGGGATAATAGCAATTTCATCGCAAATATTGATTCTAATGCTGAAGTGCCACATCTGGATGAGAAAAAGGATGAATGTCACATATCAAATACAAAAACATCAACTCATACACCAGATATATTTTCATTTATTACTGCTAAATTATACATTATAGGATTGAACTTTCTTAATATTTGTAATTGAAAATATATAAAGTTGTCCTATCACAAAATGTTCATTTTAATAAAAACATAAAATAAAGATTCACAATTATTGGCATTATGAAAATTTTCTCAAAGGAAAACGTTAAAGAAGTAGGGATGTTGAATACAATAGCTTATTCAACAAAGTGTCTCAATGGACTAGCACCAAATCAGCATTGAAAGCTGAAAAAATTAAAATAATTAAGGAAGAGCATGCAGTAAAAATAGAACTAATGCAAGAAAAAAATGAGAATGAAATTGCAGCATTGAATAGGGAGTCAGATGCAGCAGTCAAAAAAATTTAGAGTGAAATGCAGGCCCAATTGGAAACTATGAGAGAACAGAATAAATTGAAAAAAGACATTTTTTTGCTTGAGAAGCAAACAGTTTTGAGAGAAATTTCCAATTTAAAATAATTTTTCCCAAATATTTTCTTAGTTTGAGTTATATAAGTTTTTATTGTATTTTACTGTAAGTCCAATAAAAAACTTGTTTATTTCCAAGCAAATATTATGGATCACATTTTAACAGTATGGTATATTTAACTTTGGAATGATTACAGCTTATTATATAAATATATATATATAAATAAATATGGTAGTCAATTTTTTCCAATTCCTTAGTAACTCAAAATAATTGTTCATCAATTGATGTCTCACTACATTGTTTATATTTGTTATGTTGTAAATATTCATGTATGGTTGCACGTTCACATCATTTACAAAATTGACTGCAGCCTCTAATTCCTCGTCTATGACAGGATTTGGCTCCTTTGAAAGATTTGCAATATTGTCTAGTACTGCAGTGGCAATAACCACACCTTCCACTTTTTCACGTTACAGCCTTATACCAAAAGAAAGTATAGGAAATCTAAAATTTTGTTCGCCTCTTGTTTGGGGTCGTACCAAAGGAGTTAACAGATATTTTTTTATGCCATAGCTACTATCACCTACTAGGAAATAATCTCCAAATGCACCATTTTCAAAGCGTGCTCGTATATTTGAATTGGCAAATATTGTCGAATCCTGGCCAACGACAAACAACATCTTGGAACATGCAGTCTGAGTCACAAATGGTTTGTACGTTGTAAGAGAAAAAACCTTCACGGTTTCTATAAATTTCTGCATTACAACCACCAGGAGAAATTATTTTAATGTGAGAGTAATCCACAGCACCTATACATTTAGGAAATCCTGCAACATTGTAGAACCCTTGTGAAATAGTTCTCATTCCTTCTTCTGATGGGGGCATTTTTATAAATTGGTTGAAGAGGCCTGCAATGGTTCTTGTAACTTCCCATACAATCCGGCTTGTAGTGCCTTTATCTAAGCCAATAAAATCACCCACTACCTGTGGGAAACTACCTGTTGCATAGAATCTTACTGTTAGGAGCACTTTTTGTTCTGCTGTTACAGCATGCTTTCTATAATTGAGAATTCATTTTCTTTAATAATTTAACTTTAATTGTATTCAATGGGGGTCAGGTAATCTGGTCCCCGCTACCTACGTTAATACTCTGGTACTCTGGCCCTGAATTAATCCGACCAGTAATTTCGCCCCCGTAATTGAATTACAATTAAATATTGTTCTTAGAATTGAGGTAAGGCAGGTACTTGATAAAGAAAATTTTTGGACAGCTCCAATAACCAATAAAATTTCCTTATTTTTTATCATATGAACAATTTCACCCAATCATGTCAACATTACACTGATAACAGACCATGGGCTGTTTTCACGTTGCTATGGACACATACCTATAGATTTATTTCGATTTTGAAGTTTCAAATATTCAATATTTGGTTGTAATTCTATAATTGGTAAAAAAATTTCTATCCGAATAACCCTCGGACATTGATAAATGCTAAAAAAGTTTATGACAACTTTCTCAAGCTTGTTGCTTGTAGGCAACAGACTTTCGAAATCTGTCTGCATAAAATTTTTTCGAACAATCATCAATGTCCTTGGGTTATTACTACTGAAAATTTTTTGACAGCTCCAATAACCAATAAAATTTCCTTATTTTTTATATGAACAATTACACCCAATCATGTCAACATTACACTGATAACAGACCATGGGCTGTTTTCACGTTGCTATGGACACATACATATTGATTTCTTTCGATTTTGAAGTTTCAAATATTTAATATTTGGAAATGTCACGATTTGGTTGTAATTATATAATTGGTAAAACATTTTCTATCCGAATAACCCTCGGACATTGATAAATGCTCAAAAATTTTATGACAACTTTCTCAAGCTTGTTGCTTGTAGGCAACAGACCTCCGCCTGCGGCGTCGGTCTGTTTCCAAGCAACTAGCTTTCGGGTTATTACTACTGAAAATTTTTTGTCAATTCCAAAAACCAATCAAATTTCTTCATTTTATATCATATGAACAGTCTCAGCCAATCATGACAACATTACACTGAAAACAGACCATGGGCAATTTTCACACGTTGCCATGGATACATATTGATTTATTTCGATTTTGAAGTTTCGAATATTTAATATATCGAAATGTCACGATTTGGTTGTAATGCTGAAACAAAAAATTTTCTATCCGAATAACCCTCGGACATTGATAAATGCTCAAAAATTTTATGACAACTTTCTCAAGCTTGTTGCTTGTAGGCAACAGACCTCCGCCTACGGCGTCGGTCTGTTTCCAAGCAACAAGCTTTCGAAATCTGTCATAAAATTTTTTCGAACAATTATCAATGTCCTTGGGTTATTACTACTGATAACAACCCCTTGAATGATCAGATTTGTAATCATTTATCGAAGTGAATTTAAGCTGAAAGTGTTGAAATATAGCATTATGAAAGTAGAAATTATTGAAAGTATTCGTGGCAAAAATTTACTTGTAATCGATAACTACAAGTAGAGAAGTTGAGAGCTACAGACGAAACTTGTTGGAAATATACCATCAGAAAGTGCAAAGCATGTGTTTATACACTCGGTGAATGTTGTGCAATTTGTGTAACCAAATCTTCGTCGGAACACATCCAATCTGCAGATATTTCTACCTTGTATAGGCAAATAGTTTCTGCTTCCCATAAAAGAAAAGCTGTTGAAGATGTTTCCGAAAAACCATCAAAAATTATTCGCTCAGCATTGAGAGAAAATCTACCAGCAACTTTGACAACTCAAGATGTCGAGTACATAAGAAAAAATATGTAGGTACAATAGTCAACGTAAGCTAATACCCGCTCTTTCCACGAATATTAACGACGTACATCAAGTATTGAATTTGATGAACGTAAGAACTTCTCAAGACGAACAATGTCTTTTAATCAATTGCTTGCCAAGCAATATTATAGTTTTTACGTGCACAACAAATCTTGAAGCTCTGGAAAAATCAAAATACATCTACGTTGACGGTACATTTGATTTCTGTACCAAATATTTTTGTCAAATGTTCACTATTCATGGTTTTTTAAGCGGACATTAGATACCACTGTTGGTTTGTCTTTTACCAAACAAGACATCCGAGACGTACAAAAAACTATTTCTAATGATTCTGGATAAGTGTTCCGAAATCAATATTGCTTTAGCAATCAATCAAGTTGTGTGTGATTTTGAGATGGGTATTCATAAAGCGGTTCGGGAAGTGTGGCCTTCCGCCGAAATAATTGGTTGCCGGTTCCATCTTGCCCAGGCATGGTTTCGAAAAATTAAATCAACTGGCCTACTTTCGGAATACAATGATGCGAACAGTGATATAGACCGTTGGTTACGTTCAACTTTTGGTCTAACTTATTTGGATCCTGATGAAGTCGGTGATTTCATTGCCTTCAAATTAAATGAAAACAGACCGAACGATAGAAGGTTGGAAAAGTATTCAGATTATTTGATCGAAAACTATATTGATGACCAATCTCATCTTCCGCCGACAATGTGGGCCAAAAAATCAGCAGATCTTACTCGGACAACAAATGCGTGCGAAGCTTTTCATCGAACTTTCAATGACTCTTTCTACAGAGCACATCCCAATTTAATAACATTTCTTGAAAAATTTTATTCATTTCAAATTGAAACTTATGTTAAATTGCAAAATTTACATTTAAAACCTAAAGTTAGAGACGTTAGTGTTAGAAATCGCCAGAAATTTATTGAAAATATCATTGAGATAGACAGACTTTATTTTCTAGCATGTGTATCAATCAAATGTATCAAATTTTGACATTTGCATCGTTTAATAACATTAATTAAATAGTAGTAAATAAAAACTAAATAAAAATTTTGTTTTATTTCTCTCTATTATTTAGATATAAGTTAAAATAATACCCTTCTTGGTGTGCGTCATCGATTGTGACGTATATCTGGGTTTTCGGCATGTCGTTTATTTTATTTGCTATTTTGACATATAGCTAACCTTAAATTTGATAAATAAGATTATCAGGATTGTTTTTAGCCAAATTCGAAAAGGCTATGCAATTAATAATAACCAGCTTCTTTTTCCAACTAAAAATACTTGAGAACTTTCAAAATACTGATGTTTTTCCGTGTATTCATGCATATTTTTGTATTCATATAAATAAAACAATGAGATTAATATTCACTTTTCATAAATAATAATTGACCGTAAACAACAAAGTACAGACATGTCAAGAACTGTCAGTATGACAGTAGAAAAAGACGTAAGACTTATTGCCGCTACGAAAGTAACGCCTTCATAGTATTTTAAACTCTCGATTGATAGGTTGAGCTTGAGCGTAATCTAAACATCAACCAATCATATTTTTGTAAGTCAAAGATTAGGGTTAACGTTTGTAATACATTTAAACGGTTCATTATTGTGATATTTTGATTAGGATTAATCACAGACCTGCCTTGTTTTCCATTTCTTCCTACGTAATTTGTTAGAAAGACATTAACAATCGATGACGCACACCAAGAAGGGTATTATTTCAACCATACCTAAAGAAATAATACCCTTCTTGGTGTGCGTCATCGATTGTGACGTATATCCGGGTTTTCGGCATGTCGTTTATTTTATTTGCTATTTTGACATATAGCTAACCTAAAATTTGATAAATAAAATCATCAGGATCGTATTCAGCCAAATTCGAAAAGGCTGTGAAATCAACCAGCATCTTTTTCTAACTGAAAATATTTCAGAACTTTCAAAATGCTGATGTTTTTTCGTGCATCCAGGCATATTTTTGTATTATTTAGATAAATATAACAATAAGATTTTTTTTTTTTCCCTTCGGAGCCGTCCTTTCGCCGGTACCACCTCAGCCTCCTGGGCTTATTGTGGATACTCCTAGTGTTCTGACTACAACCTATTCAGCCAATCCGTTCCCTGTATTAGCTCATACAGGTTCTTAGCTACTACAGGTACTTAGCTACTAATAAGATTAGTATTCACTTCAAATAAATAATAATTGACCGTAAGCAACAAAGTACACACCTGACAAGAACTGTCAGTGTGACAGTAGAAAAAGACGTGAGACATATTGCCGCTACGAAAGTAACGCCTTCATAGTATTTTGAGCTCCCGATTGATAGGTTGCGCTGGCACGTAATCTAAACATCAACCAATAAAATTTGTGTAAGTCAAAGATTAGGGTTAACGCTTGTAAAACAATCAAACGGTTCATTATTGTGATATTTTGATTATGATTAATCACAGACCTGCCTTTTTTCCATTTCTCCCTACGTAATGTGATAGAAGGAGATTAACAATCAATGATGCACACCAAGAAGGGTATTATTTCAACCATACTAGTCTTTGCGTTATACTTGTCAAAGTACCCCTTAAGTACTTAGCGTACTTACACAACTTAGAGAAACTATATATTATTATGTATGTTTATTTTATAGGGACCAGATTACTTGTACGGAATATTATACCTGCCGGCCACGGGGACCAAATTACCTCCTAAATATCTGTTAGGTCATATTTGGGGACCAAATTACCAACTACGATTTAATGTAATATTGTTTGTATAGAGGATTATTTTTTATGTAAAGGCTTAAAATAATTATCCACAGTACAACTTACTGTTCAGTAGGAGATATTTGATCTCCAATCAAATTTATTATAAATCTTGCTCTTTGTTTTGTGAATCTAAATCTTTTTAGAAACTCATTATCATTCCAAATCTTGAAATGGTTAGGCCTTTTTCTATAATTTTGAGGGAGTCGTCTTCCACCTAATAAAATATCAATCATTTCTACAAATTGTTCGTCGTCGCTTGAGATTTCCATTTCCACCAAAAAAATTTCGCTAAATATATAAAAAAAACTTGTGTTTTTTGAGGTTTAGTAACCCTAAGCTCGCTTTAAGCCGCCAAAATCAACCGCTTAAATACAAACGTCAAATATGTCAAGTTAAACTAGGCTTAAGGATAAGTTTTATTTTGTACAACAGAATATCCCCTTTAAGCTAGGTTCAAATTTGAGGTTGGCTCAAACAATGATTGTACAACCGGCCCTTATTTTTTTTAAGTTGAGTCGTAATTCATTTGGTCTTTACCACAAATTGTTACATCATCTAAATAGGCAAAAACGCCTTGTAGATTTTTTTTGGAATAATATAATCACGAAATTACGCACTCGCCGCTACGCGGCATCGTAACTTTTCCATTCGTGCGTAAAATGCTTCTTACCACACACGTTACGTAATATACTATTACAGAATTAGGCTTTAAAAATATACAACAGAATTGACAAACACCACTAACAATTAAGAAGACCATACAGTATGTATGATTAATAAACTAAGAGGTATATCAGTATGTATTCCTGATGGTTTATCTATTCGAACTTGTATTACAGAATAATGTGGATAGTCATGTGAATATTTTTTCACCTATTTTAAAATTCCAGGCTCTCCAATTTTTGTTACGAAGAGTTGCAATTGTGTAAATGCACTTGTCACCATTTCTCTGTAGTGACCTAGGATAGCGATGGACAAGTTTTTCCCAATTCCTTATTAATTCCTTCAATATTTCTGATTATGTGCATAATCGAACTGTATATGTACTGTAATTATTGAACTGACAATTCTCTGACATTTTTGGATCAATGTGATGCAAAAACAATAATCATTGATGTGTGACTCATAGTTATAGTATAATTAACTTGACGCAATTAAACATTTCTTGATGATACTGTACCTTTGCTCCTAACCAATGTGTCTGAATTTATCTCTGCTCTTCAACATTTCAATGTTTACCACTACAACAGTTTTCCATAACTACTTAAAGATAAACAAAATTGGTCAACTTGGCAACCGCGTGTATCAGCATTGTAAAATTGGGGGTTTCACTATTTTTCCACCACGAAAACGGTTGGCATGACAACGGATTATTAGTAAAACTAGTTTCAACCATGCTTATGCTGTTGATTTGGCATCCACTCATTTCCTCGAAATACATATGATAATATTGGCCCTTAGATATGGTAGGTATTACAACTACTACTACTAGTTTGAAAAGAAAAGAGCATGGTTGAGGAAGTCAATCGCACCCTAATACCTAATACCTAATACCTGTAATACTTTCCAGGACCGCCCCTTACATATTCCGTGAGAAGAAAATGGATGTAACTCCCATCAAATTGAAAAAATATGCAGAGAACGTAGAGAAAAAACCAGTCCACTATAGCTACTACAAGTAGTTTAAAAGCAACAAACCAGATTCGAGGATATTCATTGCTATTAGATCGTGTGCCTTAAGCTATTGACTTCCACTCAACTAATCCCTTTCATTTCAGCACAACCAAACTTTCCATTTTGTTTCAGTTCAGTTAATTATTCTCATTTTTAATGCAATATTTCCTGCCACATTTGATATGATGATATTTTATTTTATATTTTCTGTTCCTAACTTTTAAAATACCTTGTATCACAGGATAACAACTTTATATTGTACTTGGGAAGTGGAGCGGATTTTGGTTTCACAGTAATATGAAGAGGGTTCAATTTGAAAAAAAACATAATCTTGATCTGGCACCAAGTTATGGAACACTCGGTAACATTGTAACTAATATATGGATAACAGCTTCCTTTTTCCATAAATAACAGTTTTATCACCCTAATCAATCAATGCGATGTTAAAATGATTACGAAATGCATGATCGATAAAAATTATCAATTTTTTGGAAACTTCCTGTTCCTTGAATTTGATAACCAATTCACACTTTCAATACAATATATGGTTATGAGTTTATAGGCTTAAGAAGATATTTATTGGAAGAGAAATTATTTTTTTATAGTAATTATACGTGAAGCGGCTACGAGTGATCGATTGAAGGTATAACTTTTTGTCCATTATTCAAAGCAGATACCGATACCGTTTTTTTTATAATAATTCATCGATACATTTTTTCCAAATTCAGTCAAGGTAATATACATGATACATAAAGCTTGTTTAATTTTTTCAGGTACAAATATTTGAATAATGACTTTTTGGCACCTAACAATATCATTACCTCTTCTACCAATTTATGTATTATTCCTGATCTGTGTAATAGTGTATAAAAAAATAGTCTTTTCCATATTATATGTGAGGTATGGCTCCGATTTAAGTGATGTTGGAAGTAGTGATTCTTTTTTTACCATGGGAAAATTTGAAGACAATGTCTCGTATATTCTTACTATAATGAATACTAACATGGAAGAAGAGGAGCTAAGGGAAAAAATGGTGAAGGCGGTTGATGAAACAATTATAAAATATCATCAACACTTTAAAAAAATTCTCAGCTCCCTGCACAGTTTTATGGGCTACCCATTCCTGATAAGAGAAGATTTTGAAGCAAACGATTTTGTCGATGTAGTAGATGTTGAAAAAAATCATTATGAATCTATTAACCACTTGGCATATGACTATAGTGTGAAGCCACTACCTAAGCAGAATAAATTACTTTTAGAAAGTATCATCCTCAAATGTAGTAAAGAATGGAAAGCGAAGAATAATTTGAAAATAGAACAGATTCCTGTATTGACAAGAGTTCATCATGTTTTGGGAGATGGTTTATCTATAATGAATCTGATAGTACAACTTTTTGGTGACAATAAGTTAGTCATAGATAAAGTAATTGAAGATTTCAACTCAAAACATAAACGCTCTAAGATCTGGTTGAGTTTATTGGAAAATATTTATATATTTTTAATATTTCCCGGCTTTGTAGTTTTGAATGGGATGAAAATGTGGAACAATGATAGATTATCTTTAACTACCGTAGGTTGTGGCAAGCAATATTTTGCCAAAAAAGTTGGAGATAATTCGTTAATAGAAGAAATTAAGGAATTTAAACATAATATGGGGGACTGCAGCTTCATTGAAATTTTATTTTCCGTAATTTCAGCTAGCTTGAATGATTATCTTAAAAAAGTAAGTGTAATTGTAATTCATAAGTTTCAAAATACTCCATTAACGAAAGTTTTAGAAGACAATACAATGTTAGATTCTAATTACATTCACTGAAATAATTTTATCTCCATTATGTTGAATTAAATTTTCAATAGAAAAATGGTAACATCCCCATAACAATCGGATCATTTGTCCCTGCAGTTCGAGATTTGAAAAACATTAATCAAGATGGCTTACCAATTTTGACTAATCAATTTGGGTTTGCTGTGATGGAAATTCCAATTAAATTTGAAAGTGAATCGATGGTGAAGAGAATTTCTGCTATCAAAGAATATACTAGAGCAAATGATACATTCATGAATTTTATGGTGAGATAATTTAATTCTTATTATATAACAATGCACTTTTTTAAATATCAAAGTTCATTAGGTGAATTCAAGAAAAAAGAAAGCTTCAAAACGGAATAATATAAAAGTTGATAAGTGACTGATAAATATAAGGTTTGTTCGTAGAGCTGCAAGAAGCTGCAGAACAATATAAAAGCAAGACGATAAGCTAATTATGAAAACTCTGTTCTTAGAACATGGAAGTTACCATTGCTTACGAACGATTCAATTTCATTCGTATTACTTCAGCAGACATTTTAATTTTGAGGATTTCTTGTGAACGCCTGAAGCTAGGTAGGAACCATAGGAAATAAATCAGACTTTTCCAAAACTTGAAAATTTTATATATAACCCACACATTCTCAATTGTCATTATTGTCAACGTGAACAAAAGTTCAGTTGGTTACGGTGGAGGTTGGCGTTCATAGAGCAAAGGAATTATTCCAAGTTTAAATCGGTACCATAGCAAACTTTCGCAGAAAACAGATGCAAATTTGCTTCAAAAACCGAATAAAATCTCAGTGAACAAAAGCAAATGAGTGTTCAAGCCCGACTTAGTATTGCTTTGACCTTTGCACAATCTATATCGGTCAGAACTGGTATTGAAATGTAATTGAATATATTAATATAATAACTTGAAATAAAAACTATCTTATCAATTTTTCAGGTACTCCGATTTATGCTTTGCAATTTATTGGGTTTGTTTCCGAAGTGTATTAAAAAATTATTATTCAAATCAAAATATAGGAGCCTGTGTCTAAGCAATCTTCCGGGCACTCAAAAATTTACTTGTTTCAATGGAATAAACATTGAAGAAATGTATTTTTTTGTGGTCAACACTGAAGAAACTGGTGAGCAGACATAACATATAATGAAATAGTAGTTTGTACAACTAGTGCGCAAAGCGTCACTTTTCCCACGAGCGCAGAAGTTTCTGAATCTATCTAGCGAGTGATAAAAGTGATTTGCGTACAAGTTGTACACAATATTTTTTCTACAACCACATTTATTATTGAAAGAAATACTGTCATTTATACACTTATTTTATTTAAACTTTGAACAGAAAGGACTTACAATATGAAAATAAATAGAGAAATCAGTTGAATGTTCAATTAATTGTAAAATTTTGTATTGGAACCCCAGGTAACAAATTTTCGGTTGCAGTTCGAGCCTTTTCGATAATTTCTGGAGGAGTATTTTCATTGTCAGATTTGGACAACTCAAAAGATAAATTATTTTGATTTTGGTTCATAATTCCTAAAATTGTTTCCATAATTGATCAATTAAAATGAATAATGAAATAAATAGTTCACTAACAAAAAATAGAACAAGTAAAAGATTTCAAATATCTAGGTGTAACGATAGACGAAAAGGGAAGACAAGAAGCAGAAATTAACAACAGAATCGAGAAAACCATAAAACTGTACTATACAATGAATAAGAACTTCATCAATAAAAGAGAAATTTCAAGACAGACAAAACTAAAAATATTCAAAACAATATATAGACCAGTATTAACATATGGATGTGAATCCTGGATATTAACAAAAAAAATCAAAAGTAGAATACAAGCAACAGAAATGAAATACCTGAGGAGAGTTATAGGAGTGACAAGGAGAGACAGAATAAGAAATACACGAATAAGAGAAGAACTAGACATAGAAGACATTATTTCATTTATAGAACAAAAACAATTAGGATGGTGGGGACACATACAGAGAATGCCAAGCAATAGACCTGTGAAACAAATTTATGAAGCGAAAATACAAAACAAGAGAAGAAGAGGAAGACCTGAAAAAACCTGGAACGACATGATAGGAAAGATTCTACAAGAAAGAAATAAGCAATGGAATGAAGCAAAGACACTGACTAGAGACAGAAAAGAATGGAAAAAGTTCATGAAGCAACAATAAAATGATAACCCGACACCCTGAGGGTAAAAGGGCTCAAGATTATATATATATATATATATAGTTCACTAACTTTTGGTTTAAATTTAAAAATTGTTCACAAATAAGAAATTCACTATAAGGTTGAATTGTCAAGAAAAGTTGACAGGTCATAAGTAGCTTTGTTTTACATTTCAGTGCGCAAAGTGCCATAGCATGTACTTTTCGCATTGCTTTTCCAACGGTTATCGAAAGAATTGAGAAAAAACCTGCTTTGCGTATAAAAATTTGTATAGGAAAGCATGTTTTGCATAGTGGTTGTAGGAAAATATATTTTTATTTGGGAGATAATAAGTTTCCATATATCTGCGTATTGAGGTATACTCCAACATGATTGATTCAGGAGAAAATCCCACAGTATGTAGTCGTTATTATAATTATTTCACAACTGGAATATTTGGTTTGTGAAATAATTATTGTAAGTTTCAGTATTTTTATTTCACTGGCTATGGATCGGTTACTGTTCAATGGGGGATTTATAAACTTTCATTATCAAATCCTCGAGACTAGTCAACGAAACATTTGGAAATATATTCCACGTTTTCCTGTCACTATCTACTGCGATGAAAGTGGCAGCGATTCTATAAGTCGGCGTATTTGGTATGAGGATATAAGAATACTTTCATTCTATCGTATATTTTCAATACCTACTCATCTACGATTTTCATTTTGACTGTTTCTATATAATAACACTATTGTATTTCGGAGTAATTGAATATATTGTACACAAGTTGTTTATCATCTACTACCCTTGATTGCCAGTCTTCAATCATGCATATCTGTATTCAAAAGAATGAATACCCACGTCATAATTTAATGATTTTAAAACGATGTGTCCCCAGAAAAAACGTTACGAATCAATCGCTTGTCTGCTCCCAGAGAGTTCTGACTACTACCGAATGCATAAACTAGACTGTTAATTTGGGTAGTAGCTACTTAGTTGTGTGAGCGAGAAGAGAGTACTACCATTCAAATACGTGGAAAGTCTTGGCAAATGAGTCGCTGTCTACAAATATATAGGAAAACGTAGCTTCGCAGAATATTTTGAATTGATAATACCGGTGTTGGAAGCATCAAGCATTTGATGCAACTCACCAAAACTATGTACAGTTATGTAAGCTTCATTATTTCGAAGGGATGCTGTTTTCACCATCGAGTTCCATAGAAAAACAAGTAGAATATGACTGTTTCCTAAGACCCAAGACCATCGACGCCATAGTGAATATTAAAAATCTTGTAAATTTCATGAAACTAAATCAATCATCTTATGTATGCCGGAAAAAGTTTAGGTTTAGTTTTCTTAGTAGATGATACAGAAATCAATAACATTCATTTTGCGGTGATACTTAGAAGCTATAAAAAAAACTGACAACAATCAATTTTATGCTTGAACAGTGAAACATACCTTTTCTTATCCGAGCTGCAAGATTTTTATGTCACTCATTATTATAAACTACTGTTAATAAATAAAAATATCGAATAATCAAGTCATTCATGCATTGAGTATTAATATTCAACTGATTATTTCAATGTATTTTTTACCGTGTAATGTAGCAGCCACTATACCTATGAGCTATGACTACATAGGTTGTCATAGGGTTATTTTCAAGTTTTTAAGTTGAATTATCAAATTGGTCAGACCAAAGAACTGAAATGTACATAACTCGAAAAATATTCGCTAGTCTTTATCACGAACTCTGAACACGGGTTTGAGAATATCTATAATTGTTTTGTAATATATTATAATATAGAGCTCTGTATAGAGAGGCAAATTGTTATTATCCACTTATTGTTATCACATTGCCATTATATATCGGAAATATATGCCACTTGGATCGAAGTATCACGGCAAAAGGTACCCATGTCACTAGTTCCTTTAACATCTACTAAGATAACGAAATAACTTTCTTTGGCATACATAAGTTAATTTATTCAACTTTGTCAATACTCAACCCTTGCTCATCAAAATGATTTTGATCAAAAACAAATTATTCTACTGAAAATTCTCCAAATGTTTTTTTATGTAGCACTAGAATTATGTTGAATTGACTTATTTTTTAAGGTATAGGATTTAGTATCATAACATACGATAATCGAATACATCTTGGACTAAAGGCTTTTGAAAATATCATTACTTCGCAAGAAGACTGCCAACTGATTGTGGATAATGTTTTCACACATTTAAATGAACTAATTATTGAGTCACGCCATAAAAATATATAAATATACTCTGTAGTTTTAATTGGACCCAAACTGAAATATAATATCATCCAATCAATTAATAAATAATCTTGGCAATTTTATTCTAGTCTAGTGACTCGTTCAGACTTCAATGTGTGACGCCCATCTCGCATGGAAACTACATTTAAAATATGAATCGAATCAATATCACAGTGTAACAAGCGTCTAGCCGGTCATGCAGCATCGATCCAGAAGATGAACGATAGGTAGGTGGAACGGAATCGACCATTTTTTCAACCAACAATAAAACACAGGCTCAAACCCGGTTGATCAAAGTGTAACTATGTATAAAAATATCAGAAAATAAAAAAAAGAAGACTAAAAAAAAAACAAGAAAACCCAGGTCCAAACCCGTTTGATCAAAGTGTAACTATGTATAAAAATATCAGAAAATAAGAAATGGAAAACTAAAAAAAAAACAAGAAAACCCAGGTCCAAACCCGGTTGATCAAAGTGTAACTATGTATACAAATATCAGAAAATAAGAAATAAAAAACTAAAAAGATAACAAAAAAAAACAGGTCCAAACCGGGTTTCGAACCTAGGACCTCTGGGTTGTAAACTGAGTATCCTACCAAATGGGCTAATCTGTTCACATTCAGTCACATCGAATAAAAGGTCAAAGGCTGCTTTGGCGCATGCGCACCTCAACTACTAAGCTCTTGTGTGAGCCAGTGAGCGTGCGGGACCGATGCTGCGTGACCGGCTAGACGCTAATTACAGTGTAAATAATCGTTATAGCTCATATTTCGAAGGTCAGTCTTCCTTCTATTGGGAATTGAAGGAGTGCATATAGTCTTGTCAAAATATAATTGAATTGTTTTTCAAATTAGTTATGCATATTACAAATTTTTTGGAAACATTCACCCACTCACAATATGCAGATGTACTTTATGTTTCCGTCTAACATCACTTCATTGGAATAGGGCAAGTCCACGATTCTGCAGGAATTGCGATTCAATGAAAATGGTCCCACCTTGGCACAGTGAGAAATAGCATTCCTTGGAGCATGTCTCTATGTCAACAACGTGCATTTCATGCTCCAAAGCACTCCAAAAGAGGCAGATGCAAGAGAAACAATCGTATGACGTGCTGTTTTCGTATAATAACATAGTTTTGAAAACGAATACAAAATATCTCTTCTTTGAAAAAATTTTATTTCGTTATTATTCTGTCGATGAATTGGAATTATCTCATGATTTCAATATACATATTATTGTCATTTTGAAAAACAATAGAATCTGTCGATTTAAAATTATGAGAATCAGTTTCCATTATGAAAAACATAATAGAAATAGCCAATTTAAAATTATGAAAAACATAATAAAAATTCAAGAATTAAAAGTCTTAAGAACATAATAAAAATTCAATTTCCATTATGTATTGAGATTGCCTATCCTGTAGTAATGCATGCACCCGAATGGAACTGGGTGTTCATTCGGCAACACTGCTTGTTGAAATTTCGCTAAGAAACCTTAACTTAGAATCATCACTACCACGGCCCTGGTAGCGGACATCCAATGGGTGCGTTCCAAGGGCCACAACGGTTTAGACTGCTTAGTGAGAGTAACGTTCCAAATGCCACAACCCATAACGCTCAGTCTCAGCGGCTGGCTATTTTGCTGAGCCAAGAAATTTTGCGCTCACCGCCTTCGAAACGGTTAAGACATGCGCACAGCTATTGTTTTTCTGGACATAACGGAGATAACCTCAGCAGCAGTGGCAGTAGTAATACCTCGTGTAATACGTTCATTCTTCATTAATATAAGTATAAAAATAATAAAAGACCTGGGATGGATCCACGTAAATTTGAAGTAGTTGTGGATAGTGAAAATTGTCCTGTTAAGAAAATATCAACTACTATTTACCGCTCACATTTAAACTATTTCTTCTACTCTAAGCGAAGCGCGCTCTTTTCATAACCAATTCGGTCTCATTCCGCCTTTCCTACTCCTAATAACAGTATTAACTGACCCATTAACTTTAAACATAGTTGACGTAATTCTCTTACCTAATCGTATATCCCCTTTAAGTTATGTTGCGGAGCTTAACTCTGAAAGGTATTAATATTATTCTTGCCTACTTACATCTAGTCTCATTTCAAATAATTTATTATTTTTTCTTTTTTGACTGAACTATAACTATATTTGGGAAGGGTTATTTTACAGCCGATGTTCACACTTCAGTCTCTAGTGTAACATCAAGAAAGTGTGTAGTGTTTTTCTGAGGGAAAGTATACATATTTATTAGCAATTATAATTATTTGAATATTAAATATTTACAATGTAGCGTCCTCAGGAAATATCAAGTTCGGTCCAAAATATTGGATGTAACAACGACGAAATTTTAAATAACGGTGATGAAAGTGATAATTTTAGTCATTCGTTTTCCATAATAAATCGAATGGGATACAAGAAGGGCTCAGTTCACGTCTGGTATCCCGTTTAAACCGGAAGCCCTTTTTGTCAATTACATGAAATAAAATATAGAATTATGTTTGGTTAGTAGACAAGAATAATATTATAACCTTTCAGAGTTTTTCTCCGCAACATAAAGGGGATATACGATTAGGTAGCTGCATTATAATATATTACGTGACGTGTGTGGTAAGAAGCATTTTACGCACGAATGGAAAAGTTACGCACGATGCCGCGTAGTGGCGAGAGCGTTATTCCGTGAGTGCGTAAAATGCTTTACAACACGAGTTACGTACTATACTTTACCTACGACCTACTTGTACTTGTATTTATGATCTTATTGTTTATAATACTTGAACACAATCAACAATAGATATTTTAGTAATTTCATTGTATAACATTTAATTCCATAATATTAGTTATTATAATAATTGTTTATAGTAACAGTACAGTTATTAAACACAAATCATAAATCGCTCCCTTCGCGTGTTGAAGCATGAGAAACAACAGTAACATTATTAAAGGTGCTTGGTAAACTTTCATCTCCACCTCTATTACTCCATTACCAATGAAAGCAGCACATTGAAGAACTAACGTTTAATCATTAATAATATATTGTTGATAATCAAAAGTCCATTTTTCAATTATAATCAATGCATACTTAGCCCTTTGGGCTTTTCATAGTTGAACGTGGCAATATCGAATGTTTTAAGATAGTAAATTTTGAATAAAATGGCGACGTCTATTGACAGTTGCTAAGATGTTGCTAGGGAAGCCGTGCGATTTACTTTACAGCTGTGCGCTTTTTTTATCGTGCGTAATAGGCATCATTACATTGATGCCGACTGTGTGTTATTGACTGATTACAGGAGGGGTCGTTAAAAAAAATAATCACTGCGAAATCTCGTTACTTGATAGTACTGTATTTTTACATTGTCTCTATATTTCGTATATTTGTAACTACGTGGCAACGCCGTATACACAAGGGTCCTCATATGTACTGCCGGTATTGTTCGACAGAATGAGGTTGAAGGTCTCACTGGTAACAAGTACCACATATTTGTAAACGTTAAAATAAATGTTTAGTCTATTAGCTTGTATCATTCAAAAATCAATTGAACCAGTATAAGTATAAAATCGAGTGAACAGTTTGTCAACGTGATAAACATCAC